>JAXGGT010009457.1:0-20634 GCA_035583425.1 Marsdenia floribunda
TACCGAAAATGCCCTAAAAAAAGAGGGCATGTGTATCTCACGTGATTGGAAGTGCTGGAAAAGGGGAGGATTTTGGCTTGAAGGACCTACTTCAAAATTTAAAAATAGTTATAGGATCTAGTTAGGTATTTTTAAAGATTTAGGACCAAGTTCAGGAAACCTAAATAGTTATAGGATTAAAGTCGGGAACTTTCCTATATATATATATATATATATTTAATAGTAATTATTCTTTGTCCCACTTCTAGTGATTATCAATATTTTGGCACTTGAAACTTTATTTTGATAATTACTATTATAAAGGCCAAATTTATCATAACGTTATGAATATTTTCATATCTACAACCATGAACACTAGCATGACATCTTTTGGGATCATGATCATAAGTTCTAACAACACTCACTTTTGGGAATGGAGTAGAAAATATTAGTTGAATTCTATCATTTTTCTTAACAATTATTCTATTCAACAACAAAAAGACGAGAAATTAAATGAACATATTTCTAAAAAAAAATTCCCATGAATATTGTGGTTGTAGGGATAAATTTGAGGCACAAAAAAGTAAAGAATATTTTTCTCCAATGTGGCAGAATTTTACTCATTAATAGATTAAAATTCTGTAATCTCAAGTACATCCAATTATATCATGCTTTTGGGAGTGCGATCGTCTTCTAGTGGTCAATCTTTCTTTTAAATTCTTCTATAAAATGGACGAGTCCTTCATGGTAAGATATTTCATCTTTAAATTTTAAAAAAGATATGAAGATGAAGACAACGGAAGATTATGGCTTAAATTATCCTAATAATTGATTATTTTGCACATGGTGTCTGCTAGACCCATCATGATTGGACATATATCGAGATCTAATGTCCACGAAATATAATTTCATTTGGTGACTTCAAAAGCCACAAATTTGAACTTAATAAAATTTTACATAAGAAGAAATAATGTACCTTTATATTCTTAAATTAAACTTCAAAAAATGTATTAAATTGGTAGAGTCTCGTGCATAACGTATTTTAAAATTACTATAAAAAAAAGGTAGAAAATAAATCAAGAGCTAAAGAAAAAAGATAAATTAAAATGAGTATAACTCTTATATATTTCTAGTATTACTTTGTGTGCCTAATTCATGTGAATAACCTTCATATATATAGGGATCAAATATATACATACATATATATATATATACACACACATAAAACTTCACTATCTTCTACACATAAAACCCCACCATTGGCCTTAATTTGAAAAAAAAAAAAAAAGAAAAGAAAATTTGAAAATTAATAATAATTGCCAAATTGAGAAACAAAAATAAAATAAAATAAGTAATCCAACTCGAAAAATAGAGAAAAAAAAAAAAAAAAGAGCTCAAGGCTCCACTGTTCACTTGAGAATGAAAGAAAAAAAAGAGAGGGGAAAATATCATGACTTCCAAACAATTATTTTATTTTATTTTATTTTTAATTAGAATCAAGTTAATAAATTTTTTAAATTTTTTATTTATTTTATGATTTCGAATTATAATTCAATATTTGAACTTAATCGAATCCTAAATTTCATCCTAAAATAAAATAAATTAATCATTGAATTCCACCTCTAATTATACATAAATATTAAATCATAACCTAGAAGGAATTAAGATAACTGCTTTCTCTATTGGTTCTCTTTAATTGAATTCCCTTCAGTTGCTCTCATTAGATGTTTGCCTCCTAAATTTAAACACGTGTAAATACTAAAATGGCTATAAATAAAAGATAACTAAGAATTCTAATAATTGTAACCCTAGTATTAAGACTCCTCTTAACCTTAATAACATAAATAAATAAACAAATAATTCATAATTCTTGTTATTTGAAAACATATAATTCCTTAATTTTCCCTAATATGGGGTCCGGTAATATATCCTACTCTCATAATATAAAGTTTTGTCCTTGAAACTTGACTTACTTTCTTCAAATAAACGAGTTTACTTTTTCTTCATCTCTTCCTCGAGTTCCCATATAGCCTCTCGTGCTATGTGATTAGTCCATTGAGCCTTCACATAGGGATTCACCGTCCTTATTAACACTTGATCCTTCCTATTTACAATCCTTAATGAAAATTCTTCATACATTATGTGCTCTTGCATATGTAGTGACTCTATTTCTAGTATATAATCTAAGTCTGATATGTACCTCCTCAACTGTGACAAGTGAAATACATTATGAACTTGTTAAGAGGCCAATCTATTGGCTAAATCACCAAACCGTTCCAAAATCTCATATAAAACAATGAATCTTAGAGAAATATTTTCGCTTCTATGAAACCGTATCAGCCCTTTGGTAGGTGAAACATAGAGATAAATCTTTTCTCTGGAAGTAAATTATAAAGGACATCTTCTATTATTAGCCCAACTCTTTTAGTGATCTAAGTTACCTTCAATCATCTCGAATTAATAATGCATTTTTTAAAGTAATTTTCACTAGTTTTGATCCAACAATTTACTTTTCACCCACATTATTCCAACATAGAAGTGATCTACACACATGTTTATAGAGGGCTTCACAGGATGCCATTCCCTAACTCACTTGATAACTATTATTGTAGGAGAACTCCATTAGCATCTTGTAATCAATCCAACTACCCTTGAAATTCAAAATGCAAGCTCTCATCATGTCTTCTAATGTTTGAATTGTTCTTTCTGATTTCCCATTACTTTGCAGATGATAAGTTGTTCTCAAAGTTATAGTGGTACCAATTTCTTAGTTAAAAATCTTCCAAAATTGTGATAAAAAACGAATATCTCTATCTGACATTATACTTACTAGTATCCCATGAAGTAGAACAATAGTATTCACATATATTTTGACTAACTCATCCATTGATATAGTTACTTTCATTAATATGAAGTAGGCGGATTTAGTTAATCAGTATCACCTATATGGTATCCTTAGTAATTCTAGTCTTGGGAAGTCCCCTTACAAAGTTCACAATTATATGGTTCCATTTCTATATAGGAATCTCTAATGGTTTTAATAATCTAGTTGGTCGTTGATGTTCTACTTTTACTTGTTGACATACAGGACATTTTGATATGTACTTTGTTATGTCCCTTTTCATGCTACTCCACCAAAACAATGTCTTTAGATCTTGATACATCTTAGTTTCTTCCGGCTAAATAGACAACTTAGAGTTATAAGCTTCTTTGAGCATTTCTCATTTCAATTTAGCATTATTAGGAACACACAATTGTCCTTGAAATCGTAGGCTCTCGTCTTCTTATATCTCAGGTCTTGCCTAACGGATTTTACTCAATGGTTCAACATCATTACTTTGAGCATTCTTAATTATTTTCATAAGGTTAGACTGTTCAACTAAGGCGGCTATAGAACCATTAGTAGAAAGAATCACCTTAAGTTTTAATATGTCAAAATCAACTATTAATTATTCTTGTTTTGTGAACATGGTTGCCAGCGTATCATAGGGCTTTCTACTTAAGCCATCTACTACATCATTTACTTTTCTGGGATTATAACTAATCTTGAAATCATAATCCTTAAGTAACTCCAACTATCGTCATTGTCTCATGGTCAATTCCTTTTGATTAAATATATACTTGAAACTCTTAGTCTATAAAAACCTAGCATTGTTCACCATATAGGTAGTGCCTCCAAATCATTAAGGAAAAAACTACAACTGCTAGCTCCAAATTGTAACTTGGATAGTTCATTTCATACAATTTCAGTTGTGATGAAGTATAAGTAATCACTTTTTCATTCTACACTAAAACACATCCCAAACCATTCTTTGACACATTATAGAAAATCATGAATCCTCCATATCCTGATATTAAGATTAGAATAGGTGTTGACCAATTTTATTCTTCAAATGTTGGAAACTATCTTTAGACACATCATCCCATTCAAATTTAATCTTTTGTGTTAACTTAGTTAATAGAGAATCATCTTATAGTGAATCCTTCCACAAATATCTGAGAATACCCTGCCAAACCCAAAAGGCTGCATATTTCAATAGCATTGGTAGGCCTTTTCCAATCAACTATTTATTTATTTTTTTTTGTATCTTTCTTAGGATCCATAGAAACACCATCTCAAAAAATAACATGGCCCAAGAACCCCATGGAAGCTAAAACTCATTCTTGTTCAATTTAACATACAACTTCACCTCTCTCAAGATCTGTAACACTACTTGTAAATGCTCAACAAATTGTTCTTCTGAAGGGGAGTAGATCATGATGTCATCAATAAACACCACCGCAAATTTTTCTAGTTATTCTTGAAAACTCTATTCATTAAGTCCATGAATGTAATAGGAGTACTCGCCAATTCAAAAGGATTAACTAAAAACTCGTAGTGATCATATCCTGTTAGAAATACCATTTTCGAGATATCCTAGGTTTTAATGCTCAATTGATGATAAGTATACATTAAATCAATCTTAGAGAATATTCGAGCTCCTCTCAACTGGTCAAGTAGGTAGTCTATTATCAAAAATGGTTACCGATTCTTAATGGTGTTCTTATTAACTCTTAATAGTCAATGCATAATCTCATAGTCCCATCCTTCTTCTTCACAAATAACACAAGAGCACCTCATGGTGATACACACTTGGTCAAATGAACTTCATATCCAATAATTCTTATAATCAAGTTTTCAATTCCTTCAATTTAGTAGGTGTCATTTAATATGGGGCCTTGGATATTAGATTCTCTTTCTATATTAAATTGATTTTAAAGTCAATTTCCCATATCGTTGGTAATCCAGGTAATTTTTTTTTGGATACACATTCAAATATTCCTCAATCACTAGCATCTCTTTTAATTTAGCTTTTGACTTAGTATCAACTGCATAAGCTAGATATCTATTACAAATCCTTTTCTAAGGCTCTCTCAGCTTCCATGGATGAAATAATAGGTAAGTTCTTCTCTACTTGCTTCCCTAATCCATCTTGATGGGTAAATTCTAACCTTCCTGAAATCTCAAACTTGACTTTTTGTGCTCTACAATCCACAACAACATGGTTATTGGATAATGAATCCATATCTAAAATCTCATCAAAATATCTCATTTAAATTAGAATGAGGCTGGCACTTAGTTCCACATTAGCTATTTGAACGCAATAGTATTTAACTATCATCTCAGACACCAACACGTTCTACTAAGGAGGGAGATATGGTATTGTTCATTTAACTGAATAGGCTTAACTCCTAAAGCTATGTCAAATCTCTTAGAAGCAAAAGAAAGTGAATAGTTGCAATTAAATGAGACTTTACAGAGTAAGAAGTTTACTACAACCATACATATGACCACATCACTTGCATTCTCAACATCTCCTTTTGTCAAAGGAAAAAATCTAACATTTGGTTTGAAATTGATCTGCTTTGTTGGTTCTCTAAGCTTGCTTATTACTATTGACACCATATCAGGATAATCTCTAATTTTGTGTCCTAATGATTTACACATGAAACATGCTCCTCCATCTGCACTCTCTAACATGAACGAAAAAAATTGCAAGTCTCACAAGGTTGATCTCCAAATGCTACTTTTTTGAAAGAGAATTTCCTCACCCTTAATTGAGAACACTTTGAGGTAGGCCTTGAATTTTGGGCTTGGGTTCTAGATGGTGCAGTTCTTTTACGTAGGCTAGTAGCATTAGCTCTTTTCATATCTCTCTCCACACTTATAGCATTTCCAGAAATGTTAGTATAATTTTGAGACCATAGGACAACCATTTTGCCTTGAATCTTCCCATGTAATCCATCTCTATATCACTGGAGTTTAAGATTCTCCGTAGCCATCAATTTTGAAATAAATCTCCCCAAAAAATTAAATTTTCTCCATATATTCCACAATTGATATTCCTTTTGACTACTTCAAGTTAAAGCTCTCTCTTTGAGATTCCAATTGAAGAGTCTTTGAAAAATATTTATCTAAAAAGGTATATGATATATGTCTATATTGCACCTTCTCACCATCTTTATGCCTCTCTAGTTAGGAAAGAGATTACCAATTCTGCCTTCACTTCTTTAATAATCTCTAGTACTAAAAATTTCTTACCTAGATCCTTAAGCCACCTTTTTGCAAGTTCAAGGTTGGTAGCTTTTCCAAAGTTTGGCATACTTGCCTTCTAGATTCACTCATAGTCTTTATAACATGATTTTAGCCCATCCTCAATTTGCCAAGGGAGATGTTCTTGCTCAACTTATCACCTCAACTATCCTTTCTGGAGGCATTGATGGGCTTACATCGTTTGGGCTATCATAAAAAGAGCCACAATGAAATCAGATTGTACCATAGAAAATCTACTATTTTCAATTCTATTTATAGGCATTCCATGACCTAAAACTTTCTCTAGTACGTTCATATCATTGTCTTGCTCTCCTACACCACTATTAGGTAACATCTTGTCTTTTAATTTAGAAGTTCCACATTTTTCCATTTGAATAATTTTCCAATATATATATATAAGCTACATACACGAATATCAAATAAATGGATTGAAAATCTACTACAGAACTTTACTCTCATACTAAAATTTAAAATCATCACTTAAGCATTCTAAAGATTCATAACCTCTTGCTTTGACTATACTCTCAAGGTTCCCCTCAAAAGCACAAGTTCTCTTACCTCATATCATCAAGAAATTAGCAAGAAATTATCAACAAGTAAAGAAGAGCAAGCAGCCATAATTTACATATCCACAACAATATAAATAATAATAATCTCCAATTTCAGTTATCAAAACAAATCTAATAGCCTCAATAGAAATTAACAGCAACGTTAGGGATACAACCTTAATGTGTTTAAAATTAAATAACATCCAAAACAATGGAAATTATCATACTAAAACAAGTTTCCAAATCTAGCTATCAAGATCCTCATTTATTCTTTTATTTGTCGCCAATTATATTTGCAAAAAAGAAATGGAAGAAAATTGTAATACGCAGACCCAAGTTAGGGGTAATTAAAGAATTTTAAGACTTTTATTAATTATTAAGGGTTATGGATTACGTAATTATTAGTATTTATCAATAAGTTATTTGATCTAATAAGAAGTCCTACTGATATTAGGTATTACGATTTAATAAGTATTTGATCTAATAAGGAGTTCTATTGATATTAGGTTTTAATAATTAGTAGTTATCTTTTCTTTTAAGATAAATCCTATAGCTACCTATTTAAGAGACAGATTTGTAAGAAGAGAGCCATTATAGGAAATTTGATTGAAGAGAATCAATATGGTAAGTCAATCTTCCGTTTCCTTTAGGTTTAAATATGGTTTATTAGAGAGAACCTAAATCGATTTATGATAATTAGGTTGGAATTCAGAGATAGAATATGTGGGATATCAGACTTTGATTGGAAATCGATCGTAGAGGTGAGTAAATAGAATATTTTGATTTTCTATTTTATTTTGATAAATTCTTGTTTTTGTTTCTCTCCAAAAGAATTGATTTGTTTTCAATATCTCTATTTCATTGAATCGTAAGAGGTGAGTAAATAGAATATTTCGATTTTCTATTTTCCTGATAAATTCTTATTTTTGTTTCTCTCTGAATGAATTGATTTGTTTTTGAGATCCCTGTTTCTTCTAATTGTAAAAAGTGAGTAAACAGAATATTTCTATTTTCTATTTTCTTGATAAATTGTTATTTTGTTTCTCTTCGAACAAATTGATTTGTTTTTTTGTTGTCTCTATTTCTTCGAATCGTAAAAGGTAAGCAAAAGAGATATTTTGATTTTCTTCGCATTCTGTTTCCTGATCATAAAATTCTTTGAATTCGTATTTCTTCCATTTCGTCAGATTGAGTTTTTAATTCTTGATTTTCGTTTCTTGATAAAATTTATTGAATTCTTGTTTCTTTCATTTCATCAAATCGAGTTTTTGATTCTTGATTTTTGTTGCTCGATAAAATCTTTGAATTCTTGTTTTATTATTATTTTTTTAAAAGATTTACTTTATGAAGATTTTTATTAGCCTTGTGAAGATTTTTAGCTTCCTATATATATTTTTACAAAAAGAATTCTATTTTCTTTATTCTTAAAGAAAGTTTATTTTGTTAAAATTATTTAAGCCTTCCCTAAAAATATAAGTTTTTGGCTCAAGTCTCTTTAGGAATTAGTTGGGAGAACATGTTCTAAATTATAAGTTTTGAACCCATAGAGCATGGTGAAAAAGCTCATTCTTTTATAAGTTCTGGTCGTCCTGGCAGGAGTACAGCTAGGGCCGAATTCGGTTAAACCAACGAGTGACTATACTTGCTTGAGCCTATGTAAAAGAAAAGATTTGAATTTGTTATGTTATTTGGTTGATTTAGAAAACTTTGTTATGGGGAAGTTTATTTTGATCCAATGACTATTTTGAAAATATGATTTTTGACTTACATATATTTTTTGATATTTTGAAAACAAGGAAAAGAGAGATATTCTGTTTATTCCCTGGGCTTCTAGCTTATCCCCTTCCCCTTATTTCTCCTTTTTGTAGATACTGAAAAGTAAGAGAATAAGTTGAGGGAACATGTTCCAAATTATAAGTTTTGAACCCATAGAGCATGGTGAAAAAGCTCATTCTTTTACAAGTTCTAGCTGTCCTGGCTGGAGTACAGTTAGGGTTGAATTCAATTAAACCAACGAGTAACTATACTTGCTTGAGCCTATGTAAAAGAAAAGATTTGAATTTGTTATGTTATTTGGTTGATTCAGAAAGCTTTTTTATGGGAAAGTTTATTCTGATCCAATAACTATTTTGAAAATATGATTTTTGACTTATATATATTTTCTGATATTTTGAAAAACAAGGAAAAGAGAGATATTTTGTTTATTCACTAGGCTTCTAGCTCAGCCTTTTCCCCTCATTTCTCTTTTTTGCAGATACTGATGAGTAAGAGAATAAGTGGGGACCTCGATTCTTGTGATTAGAATATATGCTATTTCGAGTTGCATAAATATCCTTTTTGGAGATTGTTTTTGTTTTTCAAATAATATTTGGGATTGTACCCCCTAATTCTATTTTAAAATTTCTTTGAAAGATTATTTTTATGATATTGTTTTTGGAATTATCTCTTGTGTTAACGATTTAGATTTCTCTCGTTCTATACTTAGGGCTAAATTTTTGGATATTATAAGGAAAGAGACCTTGTGCTCTTAAGGGAAACCTTGAGGGTACAAGCATGCCACGCCTCGATTTTGGGCCGTGACAAAAATGAGCTAGAAAATTCAGTAAATAAATGGAAACCCTTTTTCTATTATTTTTCAAAATATTTAAGTAAACAGTACTCTTAGTTTTAAAATATCAAAAAGTCAAATTTCTAAAATAACTTTTAACCCAATCTAGAAATTTGTTTACCTTTTAATCTACAGTAATGAAGTTTACGTTCAAACATGAGAAAGAATCTAAATTGAACCTTTACATATTCTTTTATATAGACTCAAGTAAGTATAGTCAGTGTTGATTAATCGATTTCGGTCCTAGTTATTTATCTCGTTTGGAAAGTCAGAACTTATTAGAATATTGTAAGCTTTTTCATCATGATCAATAGGTTAAAAATTTATAATATAGGAACATGTTCTCCTCTAGCTTGAACCAGAACTTATACGTGTATTTTTTTTTTTTTTAAAAGGAAAAACTTAAATATATTTAAAGAAAAAATAATTCTTTTAAGAACAAACAAAACATTGTTTTTTAAAAAATCTAAAATAAGCAAAAAAAAAAAAAAAAAAAATTAAATTAGATGTCATTTGATTCTAAAAATTAGAAATATATGTTTAGGATTAAATTCACCAATTTTTCGTATATTTTTTTCCATTTTTTCCTCTTTCTTTCTCCCATAGACAGTGCAATCGGGAGCCCTTTTTCGTTTCTTCTTGATGTTTTGTTTCTCGAATTGTGGTACTTAGTAGAATTGTGGTACTTAGTATTATTCTCTAAATTCTATTATTATTATTATTATTAATTTTAAGATTTTAAGATTTTACTATTATTATTATTTTCATATGTTGTTTTCTATTTTTAAAAATTTAAAAATTTAGTTTATATTTTTTTGTTTAACTATTGGCTGTTTTCTCCATTTAATCAGGAGCAAAATAGTCAGCACAATTGCCTTTAATATTTAACAAAAAAAAGAAAATGAAATGAGGCTTTTATGAAATGCTAAAGATTATTTTGTACCACTCAAACTTCAAAGAGCCATAAGAACAACAAACATAAAAAATCTGCAATTTCTCCGAAAATCTAATCAACAAGTTGATAGTTTTTACCTGTCCATTGTTCATTCTTCACAATGAGGACAAGAAAAAAGGGTGGGAACTCTTCTGATGCTCCAAGTAGAGTAACTAGAGCATCCGTTCATGGTGGAACTTTCAAGAAAAAGAGGAATATAAAAAGAGCATCTACTAAAGGCATGATGAGCACTATGATGTTCGAGGAATTATTAGAGTAAGTTCTTTATATATTTTATTTGAAGAAGAGTCAAACATTTTTAGTTTTCCTTTCATGCACTTGAAATCTAAAATTGTGATTGTGTGTTGTTATGCATATTTTCAGAAAGATTTGGAAATATATTCGTGAAGATACAAAGATGTACTTTGAATACCTCAATTCACTGTTCTTCTATGTACACATGAGCGGTAATAGAGATAAGGTGTTGAATAGGAGAGATCACTAAAAAGTCATTGAATAGACTTGGTCAAAGAGTGTCTTCTAACATATATATATATATTAAAACATTGAAACCTATATCTTAGCCGTTGTAGTTAATGGTTTTTAAGTGTTAATGGTTTTCAAGTTTAAGTCTTTGTTAACTTGAATTTAATTAGAAAATAATAATTATACTATCTGCTTGTTTTATTTTTAGGTCCCAATGGTTTTTCCTTATTTTGTGTCATTTGTTTGATCATGTGGATACATGTATACTAGTATTGGACTCCTTATTGTCAACAAAACTCAACCTACAATCTAAGATTAGAAAGTAAGAAATGTGGTGGATAATACTTTTATTGTTCTTCTTTTATTGCAATTAGTAGAATATCTTAATATAGTTAATTGGTTTTTGAATTCATAGGTTTGTCTATGATTTGGACATGAGTAAAAATAATGGGAAGATTGGAGATGCTATATAATATTCCTATCTTGTATCCTAAGGTAGGAAAATAATTGCTGGTAATATATATCAGTTGTGTTTTTGTGAAGTATACATACGTATATAATAATTTGTTTTGCTTGCTTAGGCTCCACAACAACGAGGCGGCATATAGTGTTGATGGTATGGACTTATACTTTCCAAGCTATTCATGGAGAATGCGCCTCCAAAATTCATAATCAATAAACAATATCCATTCTTTGTATGTTCCTTTCTTTTCTTTGGCTTCCATTTCTTTGCAAAACTATTTTTTGTTTCCATTTCTATAAGGCTTACATTGGTTTTCCATTAATAGCTAAAAGAAGACTAGTTTAGTATCAAGTTATTTGAAGAGTTTAGGATATTCTGAAAAGGAGTTAGACTCTAAGAATTTAGATGTTGGGGTTGATTTAGAAGATGGGGATAGGGATATGTTGCAGTCAAAATGTACTTGAAGGAAGTTGAGTAGAGACTTTTCAAATTGCATGAAAGGGTTGAAAAAGAAGATGAAGGGACTGAAATAATATGCACAAATCAGGTGATGGTGTGGTTCTTGATGTTGTGATGATTGAGAACAAAGAAACAATTGAGTTAACTACTACAAAAGATCATGTTCATACATAAAATATGACTGCAACAGAAGGAGTTTAGTCAATAAATTTGATCGATAAAGAAGATATTGAAAGTGACAAAGAAGAGATTGAAACATAAGATTTTGAAGAAAATATCTAAGAAACAACATGCTTGAAAGGGAAGAGAAAATTAGTGGAAATAGATGGCGTAGGGTCGTTAGAGAAGTTTGAGGATTCAGGTTATGAAATATCAGATAGAGAGGACATGGTAGAAAAGATGAGTTATTTTAATGAAAATCTTGAAAGACAATTGGATGACATGTTGGTGAACGATATTGGTGAAGTAGCAAGTAACAATATGAAGCAAGTGCATGATGTTAGGGAAGAAATGCAAGTAGTGAGGGAAGAAATGCAAGAAAAAGTGAGGGATGAAGTGCAAGAACAAGAGATGGATGAAGTCTAAGAACAAGTGAGGGAAAAAATCCAAGAAGTGAGGGTAAAATGCAACAAGATAGAAAAACAACAAGTAGTAGGTAATGCATCTGGAAAAAGTAAAAATAGGGCGGCTGTGAAAAGTAAAAGAAGGGCATGACTTTATATTCAACTACATAATAGGGAGCTTAAGCAACATGCAGATGCAGAATAGGATATAGTAGAAGAAGAATCCCATGATCAGTTTTTTGATGATGCTTTCTATGACTTCCATTCAATTAAGCTCATAATGTAAGGATTTAAGAAAGGAAAGAAAAAATGATTTAAAGTTTGAAAATTTCAACAAAGATCAAGATTTGGAGGACCCCAAATTCAAAGTTGGCATGTTATTTAAGGATAAAGAAGAACTTAAAGCTGCTATTATGAATCATGGTGTGAATAGGGGTAGGGAGGTATATTTCATTAAAAATGATAAAGAGAGGAGAAGAGCTGCTTGTACGGTTGAAGGATGCCCTCGGTATGTTTATGGCTATAGGTACAAGGATGATAATCAAACATTTCAAATCAAGATGATGCAACCTAACCATGACTACTCAAGAAAGCTTGACCACAAGATGTCCACTGCCAAATTTATTGCTGCAAGATTTTTGGATGATTTTAATTGTTCAAGGGGTATTGATGTGCTAGAATTTCAGGATAAGGTACATGGAGAATTGAATGCCAATGTTTCTCCTAAGATTGTTTACAAAACATGAGCAGAAGCCAAAAAGATGATAGAGCGCAAGTATAAAGATCAATATAAGTTATTATATAATTATATGGAAGAACTTAAAAGAAGTAATCCTACTTTTTATGTATGGATAAGTTGGGATGAAGATGAAAATGGGTAGAAATTGTTTACTAGATTCTATGTTTGTTTGGGGCTTTGAAAACTAGTTTTTTGAAAAGGTGTGAGAAAGTAGTGTTTTTAGATGGGCCCTTCTTGAAGGGGCCTCACCTAGGGTATTCTTAACAGCTGTGGGCATTGATGTAAATAATGGGATTTATCCCATTATTTATGTTGTGATTGAGGTAGAGAATAGGAGTAGTTGGACATGGTTTATACAAGCACTGACTAAAGACTTACATATATTTTTGATAATGAAAGTGAATGGTTCTTTTTATCTAATAAGTAAAAGGGACTCACACCATCAATGCATAGTCATATTCCCTAATGTGAGCACAAACATTGTGTGCGCCATTTACACAACAACTTGTTTGGTGAGTAGAAAAGTCCTATATTAATAAAATTGAAGCTATCATGGAGATGATTAAAAATCATGATGACGGTGCTTTCAAATGGCTGCAACAACATTCTAAACCCAAAATTTGGAGCAGATCTCAATTTGGAGAGACTACAAAATCTGAAATTTGCTAAACAATCATTCTAAAATATTTAACAATAATATTCTGCAATCAAGGTGCAAGCCCATACTTAACCTGCTAGAGGGTGTTAGGATGTACCTTATGTTGAGACTAGAAAGTATAAGAAGGTGGATATAAAAACAATCTGGGACAATTTGTCCAAGAATTTTGACGTGATTGGACATGTTGAAGGAGGAATCAACAAATTGTTTCCCTACATATGCTGGAGGGAACAAATTTCAAGTTATTGAGAAGAACAATGAACAATTTATTGTGGATACTCATTTGAGGGTGTGCAATTGTAGGAAATGGCGAATCTTAGGCATTCCTTGCATGCATACCTTGGCCGCACTTGGTTTAGATAGAAGAAACCTTATTGATTTTGTGGATAGTTGCTATAGCATTGAAGCTTACAAATTTGCATATGGGTTAATTATCAACCCAACAAATGGCCTCGATAATTTTCCCAAATCCAATATTACTCCACTACCATGTCTAAAAAAGAGGACAAAAGAAGTTGGAGAAAATAGGCAAAATATGGTTGGGAAAGGTGTCCAAAAGTTGACTAGGAAAGGAACCAGTCAATTTACTTGTGCAAGAAATGTGGTAGCATTAGTGGTGACACAATTCAAGAGGTTGTCCAAATTAGGAAGTTGGTGGATTTAATGTAGAAGGGACATGGAGACATAACTTGAACAAGTGTGGAAATTGTGGTGAACTTGGCTACAATAAAAGAACTTGCATAAAAGTTGGTCAAGCTGAGAAGACTTCTATTGTTCAAACCAATACTATTGAGGAAGTATTTGAAGATCAAGAAATATTGGAGGTTGTTCATCATCTTGAACAAAGCATCCTAAACCTACGACAATCATCAACTAAAAATGCATCCAGTAGAACCATGCCTGCTATGTTCTAATAATTATTTTTTTATTCAATCATTTTATTCTATTTATATTTTATCTTTTATATCACGATTATCCAAGCTAATATATATATTTTTTTAATTATGCTTACATAGGATAAGAAGAAAAGAGGAAGAAAATGTGGCTATTATGGAGAAACAGCTATAATAGAGCTACCTACATAAAGGAAGGGGTCTGTTTGCATCCAAAGATGACAATGGGTGCTAATATACTGAAGAAGAATGACTGAAAACATTTGGCAAACTACTTTCATTATTTTGTTTGTGTTTGGTACTTATATTTTGTTTAGGGATTGGGGTTGACATAGTTCATATGGAGAGGGATGAGGGTTATATTTTGATTTGGTATAGGACAACAAAGCTGTGAATTGATTTTTGTACCTCTTGTGCTTTTGTATAGCAGCTTCAATAAAATTCTATGATGCTTCTATAAAGTAGCTAGGATAGGTTTTTGGAAGATACTTGATGTACCGACAACACTACCCTTTTGATTAAATGAAACAAATAGTTCTATTTTAAATCATGTTTATACATATCTTTTTATCATTTCTTTGTGTTCATATAATTTTTGAAATTGCAAGAAGAAAAAACTGAAATAGTATAAAACCAGTCTTGAAGAAACTAAATGTATAACTCAATATAAACCAATCTTTAAGAAAAAAAGACATGTACAATAATCTTGAATTCAATTCCAATAGTACAGTACAACAAAATATGGGTTGAAATACATCAACTACAAAAAAATAAAACAAACTAATTGAATCCTCATTACACTATTGTAATAAAACAACCTAATTGAATCCCTATTGCATCATTGTAGCACAACAGAGGATTCTCTAGAACATAACATCCACCAAATCAACCATACAATAGTTGAAAACATAGCATCCTATTATTTCACGCAAAAAATCACCAAACTCAGTAGGCATACTATCATCAATACAAATTGAATCTTCTTTATTCTTCTTTGCTATGCAACCTCTTCCTCCTCCAACCTTCTAACCTTCTTTAATAAACTTGTGATAATCATCTTTGTTTTTGTACACATTGTTGGGTCATGCCATGAAAATAATCTACAACTCCTATTGCCCTTCCAAAATTTCAAAGTCAGTCAACTTGAAAGAACCTTACCTAAAAATAATTTTAAACCATTGTTACCTTACCTTATTCTTTCCACATGAAAAGAACCTTTAACCAAGATTTTTTTTTTTTGGGTCTATGAGGTTTGCATTACTGCTGGAATTCTGCATGAACAACACCTTGTTCTTCTTCGAATGGGAGCTTCAAATTTCTCAGTCAAATTTCGCAGCAAAAAGACTATCTCCTCAGTAAAATCAGCTTCATTTTCATGCAAGAGATTCATCTCTACTTGATTTGGTGGATTTGATTTTGATTTTGTAGGGTTTCTATTCTTTCTTTGAGTTTTCTAAAACAGTATTTTTAATAAATAGGATGGTTAGGATTTTCTAATAAAAATAAATAATTTTTTATTGTGCTAACTATTTTGTCATTGATTAAATGGAGAAAAGGGTCAATCATTGTTGACTTGATTGGATTTGAGGTTTTTTCCGCCAAAAGGACAGTAAAAAAATGACAAAAAGATATATGAAGGTGAAAACAAGTCAAGGATATTAATTGGATAGTTATGGGTACAAGAATAAAGGGTTGATTCAATTTTTAGGCAAACTTGTAGAGGCACAAGGATTGGAGAAGTTGAAAATTTTTAAAAAAGCAATTGAAGCTGATGTTATATAAAAGGGTAAAATGAGTTGATTTCCCATGAACTATCACAAATTTTTGATTTTTCCCTTCAATTGCATCAAACTTTTTAGTACTTTCAAAGTTAGCCCTTTCATCAAAAATAACTATTAAGTGTAACAGTTTGACTAGTCAAAAAGTTCTTGATCGGTCAAACTCTTTTTCTTCTCTCTCTTTTCAAAATTTTTAAATTTTTTTCCTTCTTTCTTCCTTCATCCCAATTTCTTCTCCCTCTTTTCTTCCTCTTCTTCTTCTAGATTTCTTTCCCTTCCTCGTCCTCTTCTTTTTCCAAATTTCTTATCTCTCTTCCTCTTCTTCTTCCATCATCATTCCTGTAATCTCACCCCAAACAATATTACACAAATCCACTTTCAAATGACAATATTACACTACTATTTCAAATATCTAAAATATTTTGATTAACATGTGAATTTTTCTCTACTAATTTCCTTTGTTTTGGTCCAAGATTGAATTCAAATACTGAAAAGGAAAAAGGAAGGCAATATATATATATATATATATATATATATATATATGGGTTTTTGGCTATGCGTTGGAAGGGAGAAGGAGGAAAAAAACAATATTAGAAAGGAGTGAAGAAATTGGAAAGATGAAGAAAATGAAGGTGGAGAAGGAGTTGAGATAAAGAGGAAAAGAAAAGAAGGCAAAAAGAAACATATATAAAAAAAAATTGAAAAAAAGATTGACTAGTCAAATCGTCACACTAAACAACTATTTTTTATGGAAGGGCTAACATCGAGACTGAAACATCACAAAAAAAAAAAAAAAAAGTTAAAGGGGCAAAATTCAAAATATTAGATAGTTTAGAGACAATCGACACTTTTTACTTTATACAAAATTTTGAGATAAACTTTTGTAAATAAAATATACGAATTATATTAATGATACTCTCTTGATCGTCATGCAACTCTTTTTGACTACCTGAAAATAAGTTCAAACTAGAGAGATATTGTCTTCGTTGAAACCTCTGATGCCAAAGTCAGAATTTGAGCCAACAAGAAAAGATTTAGAAGAAGTATCGTAATATAAAGTTAGAAATTAAGGTTTTTGCATATTGTAATGTGATTTCAGAAGAATTTTTATTTTTATTTTTTTCGTCTTTCCCTCTTATATAAGAGGACTAATTTACGTCTACAACATTTTCTAAGAGGACTAACTTATCTATGCAACATTCTCTTCTCCTCCCATTGATCCCAAGTGTCAAGAGATACCTTTATATTTTAAGTTGCATAATGGCTATCTGTCACTTCTTTGTGTAAATAATTTTTTTATGAATTCTTTTTAATATATCCACTTATTTTGATTATGATGTCATTTTCCACTTGCTTTTGTCATTTGACCATCTTTTACCAATCAGAGTATTTTCCAATTTTGATGATGATTGAGATCAACTCTTCCAATGCTCGAAGAATGACGAGTGAGGTGTCATTTTTTAAGTATTTCTTTCTGACTACTTCTAAATTGCTTTCTCTCAATAATTCGAAGTGTAATTATCTCTTAGTGGCCCTTAATATTAAAATAAAGTTTTTACTTTACTTTAATGTATAAATTGGATTTCAGATGTAAAATTGTATCTTGCCAATTAGCAGACAATTTAACCAAATTTTCGAAAAGCATCAAGATCCATAAAGGTATATTGGTTATGACGATTGTAATTGATTATACACAATTCTTCTTTTCAATTTTTTCCTCTTGTTTCGTGAAACTTCTGGGAGAAGAGGAAACTAATTATTATTTCATTTCCCTTTTATTAGTTTATCTCTTTAAATACTTCATCTTCTCTCTTTGTCCATCTTACCTTTTAAAGATTTTAATATTCTTCTAAACATTTGGCTTTCTTCTCTATTCTTCTTGTAAATTTCTTGCTTGACTTCTAAAGAGTCTTCTTTATAGTAATTTTGTCAAACATTTTAACTCCAAATACAATGGGATATACAAAATATTTATTCCATTCATTCATACATCTTTCTTTTGTTGCGTTCTTCTTTGTACTTTTCTGAATTACTATGGGATTTAAACAAATTAGCAAGAAGGTTGTGAGGGCATTGAATGTTCCTGGCTTAGTTTTATATGAAAGGCATCCTGATTGTTAGAAAATTTGTAAATATTAGCAAAGTGTATTAAAAAGGGTAAATGGTAAATGAACTGTAGATATCATAAAGATGATTTGTAGGAAATTAGGCCTTATTTCAAAAATGACTAAACCTTTATCTTTTGAAATGATTAACTGTTTTGATGAAGAACACATTAACTATTTTCTTCAAAGTTCATGGCCTACTAAGACAAATGCTTCACAAATATCTAATTCAAGTATTATTGACTTTAATGAAATCAAGGTAGAGGAAATAAGTGATGATTCCAAACTATAAATTTTGAAAGAAATTGATTTAGAAGAAGAAATTATGAGTGAGAACGAAGTGAGTGAGTTTGCGAGGAATGAAGTGTAGGACAATGTTTCAACAGGAATCGAAGTAATAGATACTGTTGTAAATATAGCTTCACCTCATTACTCGTAAAGAAAATCTGACGAAATAATTGCTATAGGAATTTCTATGGATGACCTCCCTAACACTGTTCCTTTAGATTTGTCCTTAAAATTCAAGTCAAAAGGGGTTTTTTCTTTGATTCAAATGGATTTGATTGAATTAGTTACACTTTGCATAGGTTGTCATATAGATAAGATAAAGTTTAGAACTTGGACCTTTTCTGCCATTACTTCCATGTCCACCAAACATATCCCTATTCTCTTATCACATTGTGATACGGGCCTTAGACTTCCTTTAGATCCAAGCTTCGATGAGTTCTTTGTTTTTATAAGAGCTCAACCAACTCATGTTCATCCAAATACAGTTTGATACATAATGTCATTCATTATTCTAAGTGTCTAGGAGTAGATATTTATGATCTTCCAATAAGAACATTTTTCTTTTCTTAGCTTCACATGTATGATCATACCTTCTCTATGAGACCTTGAAGAAGTAAAATTGCTCTATTTGACTCAATTCCAGATAAGGTTGACTCAAGGGATAAATGGGTATTAATAGAGTCAATAGTTGGATTTCCATTTCCCCTTTTAGTTAATAACATTGATCCTTGGAAACCACTTGCTCCAATAATTTTTTTTTTTTAAAACTTTCATAAAAAAATCTTGAAAATCATACATGAAACTTTAGGATCCAATCCAAAAACTCAAAGATTGACATATTCCGCTGATGCATTGCTCAAAGAGAGCCTTGAATGTTGTGAGATTGGTGGTACTTCGGAGAGAAGAGCTTTATTAGGTTTAGATGAAAATGAAGAGCACTTGATGTGGACATTACACCCAAATAGAGTTTTTCATCTAACTATCTGGAATGTAAAAAGAGAACTCATTGGGTGACAAAGCTTCGATTGGTAGAGTCTTTATAACTTAAGCAATTCTCTTGAGCATTTACAAATAGTTGATAGCTTCTCATTTTGTACTCTGTCTTCTTTGCATAAATCAGTATTGAAAGGCTTGAAGCACTTCGTAATAAAAAGAAAGTTGGAAGGCAAGAGTGCTTGAATAAGATTGTTAAAAATCCTCCAATACTAGTCCCAAAATACAGAAAGAAAGATGATCCTCCCCTCCTTTAGCAGGTCTCAAAACTTAGAACAAAAGCTCTCCATCTAAGGCTCATAAAAAAATATGTATCTAAGTCCACAATTTCTGAGACTCGTGGTTCAAAAAAAGCTAGCAAGGAAGAGAAGCACCATACTTCGTAGAAAAGTTGAACGGAAGAGCAACATTCTAATAGAGTGTCAATTCCTCATCATGGTGACCATTTAGGATGGTCTAAAAAATCAAAGTTTGTGACGTAACTGAATCAGAGAGGCATAATCTGGGTACGGAACCCATTTCCAAAACTCCCTCTTGGCTTCAAGAAGACTTTTAATTCCTTGTCACAATTTAGGATTTGGGGAATTTAGCCATTGAGGCAATTAATGCATCTCCATCCTTTGAAGCATTATTTGAGTAATCCCAAGTTTGCTCCATATTTCGAGATAGTCACTATGAAGCAATGTGATGATCCTAAAGTTTTCAATGAAATATCATGGAAAAATGTTGAAGAATCTTCCAACAAAGCGGGTGATCTATTATCTCAAGTAAAATTTCCTTCTTTTCTAATTTTTTTGTTACCTTCAATATATCTCCTCATCTAATTTCATCCTTTGCTTTGTAGGTGTCTTCTCATACCCTTCATCTTTGTAAGATACCATCTAAGGAGTATGTTGTTTCTCTATAGTCAAGGTGCCAACAATTGGAATCAAATTTATCTATTTCGTAGGTGATAACGCTAAAATATACCATGTTTTTAGCATTAAATCATGTCTAATTTTAGTTGATTTTTAAAGTATTTCGAATAAATTGATTACGAATGACGC
>JAXGGT010009515.1:7876-20608 GCA_035583425.1 Marsdenia floribunda
ATTTGAATAAATTTTAAAGTATTTAAATTATAATTTAATTTAAAATAAGTAATATATATATATATATATATATATATTATTTTGTTTATTATAATAAATTGGTATGTTATCCATTTTTTTTTAATTTTTATTTTTATTGTAAATATATTGTGTATAATTATAAAATTCTTAAGTTTTACAACAATTTACTAGTATTATGAAATTTTAAAATTTTATATAAATTTATAGAAAAATTAAATAAGAAAACATAAATTTAAATTTGAATGAGCTAATAATGATAAGAACATTGTTTGCAATTATTAAATCTGCTTAAATTAATATATATATATATATATAAATACAATGTATGTCTCTAAAATTAATAAGTGAATGTTCCCAATTAATTATAATATAAATAATTAATTCAAATAAATATTTAACTTCTCCAACCATTAAGTATTTGAATATGTACTCATAAGATATATAATAGATTTTTTTTTTTTGGTAATAATAATAGAATTTCTTAATAATAATAATAATAGCGTGACTTGGAGATATGTGTAATTTAAAAGAGAAAATAAAAAAAAAAAAAAATTGTAAAATAAAATAAAGAGAAGTAACTTAAATCTCAAATTAAAATATTGCTTTCCTTCTTCATTACTTTTTTACTTTTATAGTATTTACAATAAAATAGAAAAATTTAGAAAGAGAAAAAAAATTGAGAAAGAAAGTGTGGACAATGATTTTTCGTCTGTAAAATTAAAACAGAAATAATGCAAGTATGAAATCAATTGCAAATCATATATTTCATTAATTTAGAAGTATGGGTTACAATCTCCTATTTAATTTGTCGATGGATTTGAAGGCCCTTTGGGTTTAATCTCGATTTGTTATCACAATATCAATTTGGATCTGATCCGTCTCAAGAGTCTTTAGACTTAATCTTGATATGGATTTGACTTCGAGGGCCTTTGAGGCTTGATCTCGAAAAAGAATTTGGACTTGGAAGGGAAGTGATTCGATATGACAGGGCTTTGCAACCTCCAAGACTCTTTTACCTTCATTGAAGTTCTTCTTGCTCTTCTATTTATAGAGGAAGGGATGACAAGACAAGGGTCTCTTGTGTTGATGTGGCACCTTCCAATTGGCTGAGACACTCTTTCAATTATAATTGGTCAATCTTTGTAACACTGCCACGTGTCAGCATACGATTCATCGTAGTAAATGAAGAGTAATTTGTAATAAGTAATTAAGTGAAATTTTATCTACCACTTAATTAATATAAATTATTTTACAAATTTTTACTGTTTACAAATTGCCCTTTTGGAACTTGTGCACGGCTAATTTGAAGAATTATCACGAAGACAAGTTTTAATTTATTTTCATCTCGTCTCATTTGAATCAAATTATTTAATTAAATTTGACTTACGATATAAAATATGAGATAATATATATACATATGAATCGATTTTGAATCAAATAGATATATCTGACTCAAAGATAAATACGATTCGTGGATTATACATGTACATATATAAATATATATTATTTACGAATAAAATTTGAATCAACTTTAAAAATTTGAACTTGACTCGTAGATAAATATTATTCATAAATAATCCCAAAATCTTAGAGATATTATAAGAATCAAATTCGAGTCAAATTAGGAATTTAAATTTAATGATAATTTGTTAAGTAAATAGTATTAAAATATATTTTACGAATCCAATATAGATATACAATTCGTAATAGAAATATATATATATATATATATACGAATTAATATTTAGGTCAAATTATATATTTAAATATGACCCGTTGATAAATATAACTCGTAATTATTTTTAATGAATCAATATTTGAGTCAAATTATGTATTTGAATTTTTACTTGAAGATATATACGATTTGTGAGAGATAAAATAGGCAAAGACTTCAATCAGATTTAGAAGATTTTCCTCTCTCTTGCATTTGATGCCTATATAAAAGGTATCCATCCATCATCAGACCTATCATTCGTATCTCCTTGGTGTGAGTTCGAAGAAGATAGAAGTGAATATATAAATATATATACTTTTTTCTTTTTTAAACTTTTAGCCTTTTTTTTTTTTTGCTTAGATTCGCATCAGAACCATCTCCACTTGAAATATGAAGAACATGAAAAAGTTTTTGTGAGTCGTTTCCGAATTCAATATCTCTATTGTCTTTCATTCGTACCTCCACCGGCGATGATGATTCAGCAGTGATCCTTTCCAAAATTGACTCAAAAGAGTCATCAACTTTGCCAACTTCAACGTGAATCAACTGTTCCATCATCAACATGAAGGAGTTATCAACATCAACTTGAAGAGTCAAGTACCCACGAACATAAACGAATCATCAACATCAACTTGAGTGGTCATGTACCATCAACATGAAGGAGGTATTGGTCATCTAGTCGTCCAAGTCAAATGACTGCTAGTAAACGAAAATTTTTGCACAACTTAAAATTCAAAAATAATACCCTGACATTCAGTCGTTAAAAAAATGATCTCCACCATTCAAATTGAAGATAAATGTGTTTCCTATTTTTTGTAAAAATTTTAGGTTGATCGGATGAAAATTGATGCTCCAACTGTTAGAGGGATGCAGACTATCGAAAAACTGTAGTCTCCTAGATAGCTTATGTTGCGGAAATTATACTGCGAAATCCGACAGTTGAAAAATGATCTCCACCGTTCATATTGAATAAAATCATTCTACCTACATATTGACAAAGTTTCAGCCTGATCGAAGAAGTAGCAAAGCTTCAATCGAAGAAGGAATCAGATTGCAGAACGAAGACAAACCTTTTGGATAGTTCATATTGTAGAAATTATACTGCAAAATCTGACCTTTGAAAAATGATCTCCATCATTCATATTGAATAAAATTATTCTATCTACATACTGAAAATGTTTCAGCCTAATAAGAGAAGTATCAATGCTTCAATCGTAGAAAGAATCTAACTGTAGGACAAAAACGAAACTTCTGGACAGCTCATGTTGCAAAAATTATAATGCAAAATTCGACCATTGAAAAATGATCTCCACCATTCATATTGAATAAAATCATTCCATCTACATACTAAAAAATTTGCAGCCTGATCAGAGAAGTATCAAAGCTTCAATCGTATAAAGAATCAGTAGGATGGAAATGAGCCTTCTAGAAAGCTCATATTTCAAAATTATATCTCAAGATCCGACCATTGAAAGTTGATCTCCACCGTCCAGATTAAATAAAACCATTTATCTACTTACTGACAAAATTTTAGCCTGATTGGAGAAGTATCAAAACTTCAATTGTAGAAAGAATACTGAAGTATAGGAATGGATGAAAGTTGTTGCACTGAAGGAAGTGAAGAAGGAGAATGTTGTAAACTTCATCTGTGTGAACATCATCTTTCGATATGGAGTTCCGAGATATATCATCACAGATAATGACAAGCCTTTCCGTAATAACTTGATGAAGCAACTCTATGAGAAATTTGAACTTAAGCAATTCTTCTCTTTGATGTATTATGCAGTTGCCAATGGACTGGCTGAAATCTTCAATAAAACTCTCTGTAACCTGTTGAAGTAGGTGGTCGTCAAATTAAAGAAAGATTGGCATAGGAGGGTTGAAGATGCTTTATGGGCATATCGCACTACATTCCGAACTCCAACTCAATCAACTCCTTATGCACTAGTATATAGTGTTGAGGTTATTCTACCATTGGAATGTTAGATACCTTCTTTAAGGATAGCAATTCATGAAGGACTCACGGATGAGGATAATGCTCGCCTATGCCTTGAAGAATTGGAAGTTTTAGATGAAAAGAAATTAAAAGCTCAATAGAGGTTTGAATGTTATCAAGCTCACCTTTCAAGAGCTTTCAACAAGAAAGTTTGTCTTCGTTCTTTCCAAGTTGGTGATATGGTACTCGAAGTTTGAAGGCTAATTATCTTTCCTTAGAAGATAAAGAAGCTTGAAGCAAAATGGGATGGTCCTTATGTTGTGACTGGAGTATATTCAAGTGGATCTTACAAAATTGTTGATAAGGATGGCACTGAAGTTGGACCTATCAATGGGAAATACATGAAGCGTTAGTATGCTTAAAACATGATGCTCCTTGACGCAAGAGCTAAAACTGCATGTTACTCCTTTGATGTATGAGTTTAAACTACATATTTGAACTACGTTTGACTTGATTCCCCTATAGGATACGTAGGTAGTTTAGAACAAGATTCTAAGTTCAGTCTTAAAAAAAAAAAATCAATCATAAAAAAAAAAAAAGAAAAAGAAAAGAAAAGACTAAAAGAAAAATTTAAAAAAAAAAAGAAGAGAAGAAGAAGTAGTAGAATCACACAATGAAGTTTGACTCTTTTATTGATGATCCTTATAAATAAATAAATATAAAAAAGTCTTATTAAATATATTAAAAGGTATGTTTGTAGAACTGATAAAAATAATAATAATAAAGAGGAATAAGAAGAGCATAAGCCAATCAATGAGGTCTCCAATTCATCACTGCTTGATATTATGTTTCAAATTTCTCCTTCGCATGCTCCAACTCCTTTGTCATATCAATAGACCGGTGAGAAAAATTCCATACGAAGGCAAACATCTTCTCATCAATTTGAACTAAAGATTGCAACTTTCGGGATTCCTCCTCATAATGCTCTTGATGGTTTGACAAGTCATCAATTCTGGATCTAAGTATGGTCAACTCAGATTCCGTACTATCAACTTTGGCTGACACCTCTTTCAAGCTAGCCTTCCTCTCCTCGAGTCTTTCTTGGGCTGCAGAAAAATGTTCTTGATATGCCTTGCCTATAATTAAGCTACATGCTTGAGTTTTACAGAGTTATATTCATGAGCATTATCAAAAAGAGTAACCAAGGAGGTTTTAAAATTAGATATTCCAACATGATGCATATCTTCCACAAGAAAAGTGACACTCTTTTTCAAAGTTGACATTTCTCAATAGGGATATGTGCAAGTTGACGAACGACTCCTTGACGAATGCTTTCAACTATCTCGAACTCATCATCCTTTACCAAAGCACCTTCACAAAACCTGGAGGGAATGGTCTCACATGGGTTTGGAGGTGTCTCCAATATGAGAGGATCCTAGTGAGATGGGTTGCCTTCCAATTGCGGAGATAATGTCATACAATCAACAAAATCATCACCACTATGGTCATCAAGATTGCTATCAAGTAAATCATCAACGAAGGGTATATTCTCAAGATTCTGCAATTGAAAAAAAATGTAAGTTATACAAATAGCTATATACAATAATAAATTGAGAACAAGTACTTTAACTTACATGATTCATCAATGACTGAGGAGAGGTGGTCGAATTTGGAACTCCTTCTATAGGAGGAATGCTTTGCAAGGAGTCTAAAGGAACAACCAAAATTGGTGAAGACTTTCTGTTCTTTGGAGGACGATTCCAAGGGTGATTGCAATCATCATCACTAGTTGTAACACTTTCGCTAGTTTCATGATTGTTTGAATTAATGTTTGTGGCAGATACACTAACTACTTGAGATTGAGGTGTGACTGGTGAAAGACAAGCAACTGCTTCGATCATTTGAGAAGTTGATCCTTCTGTGGAAGTGGAACCAATATTTGGAGTATTTGTCTTACCCTGACGAATAGATGATTTCAATAAAGGAATTAATTCCTTTACTGAATTACAACAAGGCCTTGTTTTCAAACTGCCAGGAAAATCTTGACAAAAGCCAAATTGTCTAGAGAATCTGTGTGGACTGTAAGGAGCAATCAAACAGCTTTCACCGTGTCTAAGTGTCAAGTAGCACGAATGAATACTAATGAAAAGGGTAGAGTCTAGAGAAGATAACTTCCCATCGCAACAAGGACCCACTCCTTATTATTGAATGGAAAAAAACTGTGAAAATTCAAATCCAACCTTTCAAACAATTTCGTCGCTTCGCTTTGGGAAAAATAGTTTGTCATTCTCTCACCCTGAAATTGAACCATTGCAATTGGAAAGTTCGGTGAAGGATGTCAGAAATGCGAGTTGAAATAGCAAGTTGAAATGTTGCGCTACCCAAGCATAAACAAAGTGGATGGGACAAGACGCTTGACACACTATTAGACCCGATGAATGAGCGATCTCATTGAGACCATTTTAAAATAGGAAGACTTATACCACTTTGATGGCTAATATGAATGATTGAAGAGTGATCGAAATTCAAGTATGATTTCACTGTCGAGTAACTCTTTGCTTTTTTTTTCCTTTTCGATTTTCCTCTTTGCGCGGTGGGGTGAGGTGGGGTGTGCACAGAGCAAATGGTTTGTTTTCTTTTCTGTAATTCTTGCTTGTCTTTTCTTTATTTATCTGGTTTCTTTAAATTTGGGTTGAAAGAATACCCGTTTGTTCTTGATTTTGGTTAGAATTATGGATTATGATTTCCCTGCAGAGTAATTCTTTTTTTTTTTCTTTCTCTTTCGATTTTTCTTATGGATTATGTATATTAATATATCTGTGAGTATTTTTGGTTACCTATTCTTATCTCGAGAGAGAATGGGATATATGCAAGACTTTGAGTCCTAGTTCTATCATATCGTTCAAATATGAGAACCAATGATTATGTGTTGTTTCTTAGGCCATCTCTGTTAGTCTATATTGTAATGTCATTAACCTCAGAATTATGCTTTTGGCATATATATATAAAATAAAACCAAACCATCATGTACTGTGTTTGCTTTACCATAATATATATATAATTATGCTTTACCCATCTGACATCTATATACAAACCACTGACATATACCTTGGTTGGTCAAGGCATTTAATTTCATATGTAGAGTTATAATAAAAAATGTTTTATGATTCATAGTTTCTTCTGCATTGATTTACTTGGTTACATAACCAAGCTCCTTGTTCGCTGGGAGATAAGACTGTTATTGTTGTGACGAATGAAGTCTGTGTTAGCAATCCATATCTTCCTAAATTTGTTACAGGAGGAACTGCAGTTGCAAATGACCATGTGCGCAAAGTGGTAAGTTTCTCCATTATGAACTCGATATAGACATCGGTCAAAATATTGAAATTTCTTTCTCATAGGCTACAGCTTGAGTTTGAAAGAAAAAGGTTGTTGTCTCACAATACCAGCCTGTGAAATAAATTATTAGTCCCTGGTTATTGAAGGAAAAATTGGAGGCCATAACTTCTTCAAAGTGTTGGAAGGACTAGCACCTCCTTCATGTAAGATCATCCTGAGGCCTGTAGTTGTGAGTTAGATTTGATTGGAGAAAAAGAAAATCCCTACTCTATGTATAACCCCCCAAAAAAAAGTCAAAAATTTTGTTTTTTCTTGAATTATTTACTAATTTTTCTTTTATAACCTTCAATCTTGGGAATCTGCTTTTCTATATGCTTTTAATTGGAAAGACCTAAAGATGAGATGAGATGTTGCAAAAATCTTCAACTATAAGTCTTAACTTAGAATAATTTTTATATATAGAATTAAATGTGCCTCTTGTTATGGGACCATGAATGGACCAAAGTGCTCTCTTTCTCTCCCCATATCAGGAAATGATATAACCTCTATAGTATTGAAAGAAAGACAAGGAATGATTTTATCAAATGAATCTCTCTTTTCCACTAGATTAATAAACTAAACCCTATATGAAGGATGGTATACCTTAATTACTCTCATGGTTTACAAGTGAAAATGTCCTTAGAAGATGTGTAATTTTCCATCTCTCCCCATACATACTTTGTTCTTTTGGAATATGATTTTGATTAGAATTATGGATTATGATCTCCCTGCAAAGTAATTCTTTTCTTTTCTTTCTCTTTCGATTTTTCTTTTGGTGGGGGTAGACAGAGTGGTCTATTTTCTTTTTCTATAATTCTTGATTTTCCTTTTTCCTTTATATATGTATATATTTTCCTCTCTTTTACTTTCTTTTAATTTTTTTTTTTTTGGTTTGAAAGTATGTAGTAGTTGTTGATTTTGGTTATAATTATGGACTATGTTCTTTAGGCATCAAATATTGTGACTAGGTAGTTCTTATTCTCAACTAAACTTTGCTTGCTTATGTTGTGTTTTTTGACTTCATTTGTATTTTATGCTGTCAATCTTGATGCCTCTCTTATTGATTTGTCTTCAAGATAATGACTGTCTTAAATTCTTGTATTTGTTTTATCTTTTCTCTAGTAGAAAAGGATTTTTAATTATTCTGAAATTGCTTGTGATCCATTAGATGTTGGGATTACCTACACCTTACTTTATGCTGCAATTACCTTGGACATAATAGCTTTCTTCATGCTTATTCAATCTGAGTGAAGTGTGGGTCGAACTACTGTCTTATGCTGCTATTAACTGCAGAGCAAACACACATGTCCAACAGTTTAGTAGATCCCATCATTAATTACAAAATCTTTAATAGGTTTGGAGCTCTAAACATGTCAATAGATGGAGGCAGCTTCAACAATGCTAGATTCTTCCGACAATAAATGTTCTAGGGTCATCTTCAATTTCTTCAATTTCATTGATGAAAAGGAAGAAGCTATCAAGAGATGGGAAGTGAAGTTGTATTTGTAATAGATGCAGATAGGAAATGATAATGAGAAGTATATTATTTGCCAATTGCATTGTAAATACTTTGTGAACCTTATGTATTTTTATAAATTTAGAAATTGAAATGGTCATTAATTTTTTCATGAAAATGGAATACATGTTGAGAAATTTATAGCATAAGTCGATGCAGCAACTTAATGCTGGTGGAAGAGGGCAACAACTTAATGCTGCTGAAAAATCATTTTCGGGTATTTTATTGTTAGGTATCCCATACATGAATTATACATGAACATCAAATTTTTTTTCTGAAAAACAGCAAGTTTACCTATAGATCATCAAGCTAAACTGTTCATGCTCTATTTGTTTGATGTGTGTGATTTTGTGTCTTTTTCTTGGAAATGATATAAATGCCTATATTACAAGAATCCAATTGAAAGATTAAAGAATATAGTTGCCATCAAATTTAGATAGAACTACCATTAAAATAAAGCACTTCAAGATATTCAAATATAGGCTAAAAATAACATAGTGCCAAACATTTCCAAAGGCTAAAAATAAAATAATCAAAGTTAAATAAAATAGTTCCACTTTAAAAATAGTGCCAAACATTTCCACTTTAAAAATTTTAAATAGTCAAAGTTACAGCCATGTAGACAACATATCCATAACGTAGTAACTCATACATTGTTCATATTTAATTCTCTTAGATTGTACATTCATTAAAAGTATGTTTATACTTTTTCTAAAGCATGCAAGGAATATGCTATTAAGAAATATTTTAGTTCTTTTTTTTCTACAAAATAGATATATAGGCAGAAAATTTCAGCAGAAAAGCTTTTCTACACAAAATCACTATATCATACATACCAAATAAGCTCTAAAAACATTCGTCACATTATCACAACTGCATAAAAAAGTTTCAGAAAATAATAATAAATAAAGTTAAGAAAGATTGTCCCAATCCCTACAAAGTTTACTATTCTATTAACACAATCCCTATAAAGAAAACAAATCCTTCCTATATTAATTTGCAAAACAAAAAAAGAATAGAACAGAAAACTTATTTGCAAAAAAATAAGTTAGATAATATTTTGATAACAATATAATATTTCATTAATGTGAGCTTTTTTTGTGTTTGCTAAGTTCAGTAATGTGAACCTACTTAATACAAAATAACATGAACCAAGAATGGGACATAATGGCCAAAATATCAATTCCAATAATGTCCCGAAAATATGCTTCCAACTCAAGTTCAATACGAACAAATACAAACTGCAAGTCCATACTTCCATTCTTTCAAGTCATGTTTCTAATGTACCAAACTATACAAAAATAGTGGTCCCAAGCTTCCAAGTGTTTACAATGGAATCCAATTGTACAAAAATAGTGGTCCACACTATCAAAAAATAAAAATATGCAATATTGACTACTATTTTGAGTGTCGCAAAGTCCTCTTTCTCTTCCTTTGTGCCTACAAAAATAATATATATATATATATGTTTAGTAAACAATTGCTATTGAATGAAATATAAAAACATTGGAATTAGTTATTTAAAAATGCATGCATACCCTTGAACTTGATGCTTGTTGGATCACTGGTATTAAGGAATTGACAACAATTGATTCTTGCGTCCCTTGAGTTCCTTATGTCCCATGTGACTCATGAGGAAGGTTAGATGATATTGAGACCTTGCAAGACCCCCTATTATGCCATAAACCTTGAAATTTAGAACACTTATTCATATTTTGTTCAATATTTCCAAGAGGATTTTTGGTGGTTTCCTTGTTAGGACATGTTCTAGCATTGTGTTTTGTCCCACCACATGTCCTACACTTTAAATGTACCAATCCTTTTCTTGACAACTCTTTGGACTCATCTTTCTTTGTCCTTGTTCATTCTTCACCATCTTCTTTCTTTCTCTTGGTTTTTAGGTGTCCAAGTAGTTTAAGCTTTGGAGGTGGTAAGACCGGTGGAATACCAATTTTTGGCCAATTTTTAGGCGTATTACAAGGGCAAACAACTGGTCCATAGGCTTTTTTGTGTGCTGCAATCGAATAACATTCATCCACATAGTCTTCAACTTTCACCCTGTAAACCTATTGCTGCAAAACCACGAATACAAGGAACACCACATAGGTCCCATTTTCTACAACAACAAACTTTCGTTGCAAGGTCTACGACAAATTGCTCCCATCTATTGCCCTCCAACATAAGATGGTATGCACATAGATGATAAATCTTTTAGTTTCTCAACCCTCTTTGCAATCCTAGGGCACAAAGTACCCTTTTGTCGTTCTATCAATTCTCTTCTTCCTTGGAGCCTCAACATTAAAAAACACTCTTAACCCTTTCTAGAAGACCTAAAGTAGGCTTGGTTCTAGCACTCAATATTTGTCGGTTGAAGGTTTCACTGCGGTTGTACAATAGGATATCACATTTCACAGTTGTATTGAAATATGATCTACTCCAATGATTTGGGGAAGTTTAGGTATGCAACCATGCCAAGGCTCGAGGGTCAAAAGTCTTCATTATTTCCATTTGTTTATAGAACTTGTTTGGATATGTACATTTTGTAGCAGACCACATGATTTCCTTCAATGCTTGACCTAGGTTATTATTCTTGAAGTTGTTGTGGAAATGATGAACACAATGTTGATGTTCTATCCCAGGTAACAACTCAGAAACGGTAGGAATAAGGCCCTAAAAAAAGGAAAAATTGAGGTTCTTGTCAATGCCCTATAGGTTAGTTAACTTACATTGATAAAGCTAGAATATTTTTAGTTAGTTTTAAAACTCAGGACATGTTCTTACTTAAAATAATAAAGCTGATTTTTCATGAACTTAGCAAAATAATTATTCCAGAAAAATAATTATGAATATTACTCTCTAGAAATGCCTGGGAAACTGATGGGATTATGAAACTTTCATGAGCTGAAAATCATAAAAAAATGTAATGTTATGTAGGAAAATAATAAAATGGAAAATAATAATAATAATAACAGCATATTAACCAACACACAAACCAAGACAGGAAATAGGATTTAATAAAATTCCTGCAAATACTAATAAAGCAAACACTGATGTTCCATAAGCACTCAATGTTGACATGATAATTAAAATAGAAAATATGGTTACGTAAGAACAAATGACAACTTGTATAGGAAGAAAGTAATCAAACCTTTTGTCGATATAATATGATACACCAATGTTCTAGCCTATGTATCTCTAAATCTTTTATGAGATATTCTATGAACCATTTCCAAGTAGCCTTATTCTCTCCCTCCACAACAACATAAACAATTGGATATACTCCATTGTTTGCATCAACACCCACAATAGTCAATAATATTCTAGGATGGGGACCTTTTAAAAAGGTCCCATCTAATCCTATGATTCTCCTATATCTATGTAAGAATCCTGTTCTCAATGCATGGAGACATACATAGAACCTTCTAAACTCCATCTTCCCTGCCCGATTCAGCCTTGTATCCAAAAAAATAGTCGAACTAGGATTTGACCTTTTTAGTTCAGCTATGTAATCCCATAAAAGTTTGTATTGCTCCATATCCTTGCCTTCAATTAAGATTTTTGCTTCAACCTTGATGTTATACACCTTCTTCAAATTTATGTTTATATTGAGTTCTTGATGTACTTTTGCTTGAAATTCATGCACATTAAATCCATTTTCATTTCAAAAGTAATCCAAGTATCTCTTCGCTATGTATCTTGTAGAGGCAATCTTGGTATCCATTGATCTTGAACATGTGTGAACACTTTGTTTTTTTTTTTTTTTTGGAAAGTTGTGGAATTTGGAACCACATAAGCAACAACATGCCAATTGCATTGCTCAGCCTTACACTTTGCAACCACTCTAAGTTTGTCTTTTTTTCAAAATTTATTTTCCTTCCCCATGATGTGGGTGGAAATCAGATAAAGAACTATTCTCTATTAAGAGAGAAAAGTAAAATATGAGAGAAAGTGAGAGGATAAATGTGGTTGAGTGGGAGGTTTAAAATGTAAGAGAAGACTATTTAAGAACGAAATCAAGGTTTTTCTTAAGTAAAACCAATGAAAATTCCCTTAGGGAAAGAAGGATTGCCCGATGGAAGGGAAAAGAAGGCTAAAGCAATGAATAAATCCCTAAGGACATGTCCTTCCCGATGGAAGGAGCATGATGCCCGATGGGTATGCATAAAT
>JAXGGT010009588.1:0-20554 GCA_035583425.1 Marsdenia floribunda
AAGTGACAAAATTATGTTAATGATGCAATTTATGTTGATAATATCTTACTTAAATCATATATACTAAAATCACATCATTACTAAAATATCAGTTAGAGGTTTAAATTTATTTTATGCAATTTCTGTTTTGAATAAAATACATGTTTTGGATTGAATTATTGTTGGCTCACCTGTTTCTTGTCTAGAGTACTAGTTCTAGACACAACATTTTGTTTATGTTCCGTTATACTTTTCTGTCGGTTAGTAGACATGACATCATGTTTCATGGCCCTCATAACTGGGAGAAAGTTAGGCTGGATATCCAGTAGAGGCATTTAGGAAACTTGAGCCTACATTGATTTATTTGTTCATATGTTATGTTTCAGTACGTTTTCTGACTTTGAATAAAACTTTGTATATTTTCTTAAACTGTGAGAGGATTAAATTACTTACTGGGCTTCATAGCTCATTCCACTATTTATGTTTTCCTTCTCAAGTAGTCATAGATAAGTATTTGGATTTGATTTTCAGAATAAAGGCTTTGAGGAAATCAGTTAGATAAGAATTTTAGTTTCTATATATTCTCTTCGTTACAAATTTTAGAATTGTTATTGATTTGTAATATGTTTGGACCTTTTAAATTTCTTGGAGTTGTACTTTTAATTTAAGGACTATTTTGTACTATTTTTAGTTTTGAGCCTTGTGTGTTGAGTTGTACCTCAATATGCGGTGTGTCACGCTTGGGATTTGGGTCGTGACATTTAATGGTATCAGAGCAATAGGTTCATGATCTCTAGGGATATTATCTAAGTATTATGGATGATATTTGAGTTTAAATGATTTAGATGTATATACTTATATATGGTAACTAATGAATTCTAAAATTGGATGAAGAGATGTTTTATTATATTAGAGTGCACAGCGGAAGAGTTGTATATGTTATATTAAGGATGATTCAAGGTGAAGATTTGAGATGATTTGAGGAAGTTAGATGGTAGTTTCAAGGACGAAACTCTTCTAAGGAGGGAGGAATGTAATACCGGTGCCCAAATTAGGAAGGGTATTTTCGTAATTTATTAGTTTGGGGATCTTAATAAACGATTTAAAAACTTAAGGGACCTATTTTGTAATTTATTATTTGTTATTTCTTTTAAATAGGAGAGAGCCCTAGTTATTTTAGATGATTTGTCATATTTCATGAGAAATAAGTATTTTACTAGTTAATTCTAATTTTGGGGATCTTGTTAGTATAGAAATTAGTTAAGTTTAACTCAGATATATTGAGTTATAGTGTAGTATTATGTATAAAACTACTGTTAAGTATGTGCAGAAAATTCTTGGGATCGAGATTATTTGAGTTAAGAGACTTTCAGATTTCAGTACTTTCGGGACCAAGGTAAGTGGTTTGATCCTTTTCACTTATTTTTCTTAAAAGGAGTTGTTTACTAAAATCTCAGTGAGAGGTTTAAATTTATTTTATATAATTTCTGTTTTGAATAAAATACATGTTTTTGATTGAATTATTGTTGGCTCATCTGTTTCTTGCCTAGAGTACTAGTTCTCGATATACCTGTTTGTCGGTGAATAGATACAACATTCTGTATATGTTCTGTTATACCTTTCTGTCGGTTAGTAGACATGACATCATGTTTCATGGCCCTCTTGACTGGGAGAAAGTTAGGCTGGATATCCAGTAGAGGTATTTAGGAAATTTGAGCCTACATTGATTTATTTGTTCATATGTTATGTTTCAGTACGTTTTCTGACTTTGAATAAAACTCTGTATATCTTCTTAAACTGTGAGAGGATTAAATTACTTACTGGGCTTCATAGCTCATTCCACTATTTATGTTTTCCTTCGCAAGTAGTCATAGATAAGTATTTGGATTTGATTTTCAGAATAAAGGCTTTGAGGAAATCAGTTAGATAAGAATTTTAGTTTCTATATATTCTCTTCGTTACAAATTTTAGAATTGTTATTGATTTGTAATATGTTTGGACCTTTTAAATTTCTTGGAGTTGTACTTTTAATTTAAGGACTATTTTGTACTATTTTTAGTTTTGAGCCTTGTGTGTTGAGTTGTACCTCAATACGCGGTCTGTCACGCTTGGAATTTGGGTTGTGACATTTAATGGTATTAGAGCAATAGGTTCATGATCTCTAGGGATATTGTCTAAGTATTATGGATGATATTTGAGTTTAGATGATTTAGATGTACATACTTATATAACTAATGAATTATAAAATTGGATGAAGAGATGTTTTATTATATTAGAGTGCGCAGCGGAAGAGTTGTATATGTTATATTAAGGATGATTCAAGGTGAAGATTTGGGATGATTTGAGGAAGATATATGGTAGTTTCAAGGATGAAACTCTTTTAAGGAGGGAGGAATGTAATACCCGTGCCCAAATTAGGAAGGGTATTTTCATAATTTATAAGCTTGAGGATCTTAATAAATGATTTAAAAACTTAAGGGACCTATTTCGTTATTTATTATTTGTTATTTCTTTTAAATAGGAGAGAGCCCTAGTTATTTTAGATAAGTCTGTCATATTTTATGAGAAATAAGTATTTTACTAGTTAATTCGGATTTTGGGGATCTTGTTAGTATAGAAATTAGTTAAGTTGAATTCAAATATATTGAGTTATAGTGTAGTAATAAGTATGAAACTATTGTTAAGTAGGTGTAGAAAATTCTTGGGATCGAGATTATTTGAGTCAAGAGACTTTCATATTTCAGTTCTTCCGGGACCAAGGTAAGTGGTTTGATCCTATTCACTTGTTTTTCTTAAAAGGAGTTGTTTACTAAAATCTCAGTGAGAGGTTTAAATTTATTTTATACAATTTATGTTTTGAATAAAATACATGTTTTGGATTGAATTATTGTTGGCTCATCTGTTTCTTGCCTAGAGTGTTTGTTCTCAATATACCTGTTTGTCGGTGAGTAGACACGACATTCTGTTTATGTTCTGTTATATCTATCTGTCGGTTAGTAGACATGACATCATGTTTCATGGCCCTCATGACTGGGAGAAAGTTAGGCTGGATATCCAGTAGAGGCATTTAGGAAACTTGAGCCTACATTGATTTATCCGCTCATATATTATATTTCAATATGTTTTTTTGACTTTGAATAAAACTCTGTATATTTTCTTAAACTGTGAGAGGATTAAATTACTTACTGAGCTTCATAGCTCATTCCACTATTTATGTTTTCCTTTGCAAGTAGTCATAGATAAGTATTTAGATTAGATTTTCATAATAAAGGCTCTGTAGTTTCTATTTATTCTCTTAGTTAGGAATTTTAGAATTATTATTGATTTGTAAGATGTTTGAACCTTTTTAAATTTCTTGGAGTTGTACTTTTAATTTAAGGACTATTTTACTATTTTTAGTTTTTAACCTTGCGTATTGAATTATACCTAAATACACAGCATGTCACGCTTTGGATTTGGGTCGTGACAATTAGAATATATTACAATTGAATACAAATCATTCTTTTGTGTTAATAGCTAAAATCTAACCTAAATATCTCGAATTGATTTCTGCAAATTTCGTCTTCATTCTTATACATCTTAAAAGATTTATGTTGACTAGTGTATAATTTGAGAAAAATTATTTTTTATTTTGAGTGAAATTTATTTTTTTAAAAGTGGATTTACTTTTTTTTTTTTCTTAAGAAATAAAAAAATGTTTGGTATATAGTTATTTGGATAAGATTTTATTTTGAGAAAAAATAGAATTTTATAGGTATGATGATGATATAATTATTAGAGTATTGGAGTGTTGAGAAATGGAGGTATATATAAAAAAACATACTAGTACACCTTATCATACCTATGCTAGTAAGTTTTACTTATTTTCCTTTTGAATTTCGGTCTACCAACCTCGGACATGTGTTGGATGTTGTCAAAGTCTAACACAACTCAAACTCAATTTGAGTGAAAAAACTCAAATTTTGAACTAGTCCAAATACAACTTTAGATTCTATACGCATTAAAAATGTTAAAAGTATATGTGAGAGGAAAAGAAAAACCTGAATAAGGAACTTAATTTATCTTATTAATATTATCCCTATTGTGCCTAAAGCTAATTTTTCTATTAATTGCTTAAAAGATTATTATTTTCTTATGTCAAAGATACTTTCAAATTTTCTTCCTAAAGTTTTTAAAGACAATATACATTCACATTAACAATAAAAGGAGATATAAATTTAGAAAAATTTGTGAATTTGGTTCTTAATGTTCATGATTTTGGTGTGATTGATCCATTTTTTTTTATTGTTTATTTAGTAAATCTCCAACATATAATAAGTTGGTGCATTTGGTCCATTTTTTCACAAAATCTATTTGTTGGTCCCTTATGAAGCCCATATACATTGCCACCATTTTAAGTCCATATAATATTCCTAATTTGGACATTTATGATAATGTTAGCCCGGACTTGAAACAAAGCCCACATAAAATTAAAGCCCATTCATTATTAAAACTATGGTAGTAATTTTATATAAGGAAAATTGGCCGGTTCAATCCTGTAACTATTTTTGTTAATTAATTAAAGTTCAAAATCTTATTTTTAACCTGCTAAGTCCTATATCTTTTTATGAGTAGCCTATTAAGTCATTTTGGCCAAAATTTAAACTTTTTGGTCAAAATTCATCACGTATCGAACACATACTTATTTTTTGAAGGGGGCAAAATAGTCTAATTATTGTTCTTCTCTTTGTTTCTCTTCGAACTAAGAAGCTGAGAGAATGGCTAGGCCATCGCATATGGTTAGAAGCTAAACCCCAGTGGATTTAGGGTTTCGAAGCATTTGAATACTTATTGTGCAATTTATTCCTTTCAAAAGGTGTCGACATCATCGTTATTACTTTCTTATTAGAAACATCATCATCAGAACCCAGCACGTGATGAATTTTGATCGAAAAGTTTAAATTTTTGGTCAAAAAGATTTAATAGGCTGCTCATAAAAAGATATAGGACTTAACAGGTTAAAAATAAAGATTTTGGATTTTAGTTAACTAACAAAAATAGTTACGGGACTGAATCGACCAATTTTTCTTATATAAAATTACTATCATAGTTTTAATAATGAATGGGCTTTAATTTTATATGGGCTTTGTTTCAAGTCTGGGCTAACATTATCATAAATGTCTAAATTAAGAATATTAAATGGAGTTAAAATAGTGGCAATGTATATGGGCTTCATATGGAACCAAACAATAGATTTTGTGAAAAAATGGACCAAATGCACAAACTTATTATATATTGGAGATTTACTAAATAAATAATAAAAAAATGGCTCAATCACACCAAAATCATGAACATTAAGAACCAAATTCACAAATTTTTCTAAATTTATATCTCCTTTTATTGTTAATGTGAATATACATTGTGTATTTAAAAACTTTAGGAAGAAAATTTGAAAGTATCTTTGACATAAGAAAATAATTTTTTAAGCAATTAATAGAAGAATTAGCTTTAGACACAACAGAGATAATATTAATAAGATAAATTAGGTTCCTTATTCAGGTGTTTCTTTTCTTCTCACATAAACATTTGACATTTTTAATGCGTATAGAATCTAAAATTGTATTTGGATTACATTAAATACTTGAAGAGGAGGATTTGAAGCCTTTTCTTGAAAGAAGAAGAAAAAGAGAGATGTTAGGAAGTGTAAGACACTTTCTTGAAAGAAGAAGAAAGAGAGAGGTTGGGAAGTGTAGGTAGGGGTGGCAATATTGAACTCGACACAAACACGACACGAAAATAGCAGGTTCAAGTTGAGGGTTAGCGGGTTCGTGTCAGAGCTGGTCAACTCGTTTATGTTTAATCGTGTTCAGGTTGTAAACAGGTGAACTTGCTCAACCCGTTTCTAACCCGCCAACCCGTTTAAATAGTAATTAAATTTTTATTTTAGTTATTATTATTTTTAATTATATATTTTAATTTATTATTAAATTATTTAGTAATTTTTATTATTTTTTAATTTTAATATTTTTTATATAAATAAATTACATAATATTGATATTTTTATAAGTTAAAATAGGTAAATAATCGGGTTAGTGGGTTGATATCGTATAATCGTGTTGGTGGGTTAATGAGTTTCGAATCATATACATGTCATAATCGGGTTGGCGGGTTGATATCGTGTAATTGTGTTTGGTGGGTTAATGGGTTTTGAATTATATACGTGACATAATCGGGTTGGCAGGTTGACATGATTAATTTTTGTATCATGTTTGGGTTCAACTTTTTTGTGTCATTGCAGGTTCGTGTTGGGTTCGGGTTGACAGATTAAGTATAATTACCTTAGCTCAACCCAACACGATTACATGAACCCGACACGATTGCAACCCCTAAGTGTAGGCCCTTTCTTGAAAGAAGAAGAAAGAGAGAGGTTAGAAAATGTGAGGCATTTTCTTGAAAGAAGAAGAAAGAGAGAGGTTGAGAAATATGAGACCCTTTCTTGAAAGAAGAAGAAAGAGAAAGATTGGGAAGTATGAGACCCTTTCTTGAATAGGCCCCATTTTTTTTATTGTATTTGGGTTCAGGTTCCAATGTAATGTTGTCACTTGTTGTCCAAACAACAAACCCAACTTAAACTCAAAATAAGTGAAAAATTTAAAATAAGTGCTAGTTCAAACACAGCCTAATTTATTTGAACTATTTTGCATTGTGAATTATTATAAAAAAAATTTAATTAATTTTAATCGTAAATAACATACGTATTTAGAATAAAAAATATAGGCTATATTTGGATAAGTTTTGTATTAGAGTTGAGTGAAGAATGCTTGTCTCCCAATAACCAACACATTTGGACACCTTTTTTTTTTTTGAAAAAAAAAAATTTGTCCCTCCAAAAACATATCTATAAAATACACATATAAAATTTGTGAGTTCCACATTATTTAAAAAATATATATTATTAATAAAATCACCCTTACACACATTTCTCAAAATAAACATTTTCTTATGCACACAATCATTACACATATAAAACCTATATATTTAACCCTTACTTTTTTCAACATAAAATTCAATTTTAAAAAAATAGGAGACAACATTCATTTTGAATGATAGTTTGTCTCGAATAAGCCTTTTTTTTTTTCAATACAAAGCTTATCCAAATATAGCCTAGTGTTTAAATGAGTTGATAATGTGTTTTTTTTGTTGAAGTAAGGTCATGGATTATAAACTGTATTCAAGTATGTATTTTGAAACTTAGGACTAGAACTTAGGGCTTACCCACCTTAAGTGGAGATTAGTTTGGATGTGGAGAAGTGATACCTATAATTAAGACTGATATAAAATACCTGATGTCATAAAAAATGGAAAATTGGAAGGTTTAGTCCTAAATAAATTTTATATTAATAAGGTAATCCCAAATTATTTTTTTCAAAAAAATTTTTAAGTTCTAAACAAAATTATAAACTAGTAATACATTCCTTCTTGATGGAAACTAAATTAAAATGCATATATTCATTATTTGTTATACTTTTGTCAATTAGGGAAAGGATAATGATTTATTTCACTTGCAAGGCTCATTAAAGACTATTTTTAGGAACTGTTGCTCTTCATATTGTTTTTCATTACTCATTCATTTCAATCATGTTTATTGAATTATTTCAAAAAGGTGAAAAATTCAGATCATTTAATATGTACCTCTTTTTTTTTTTAAAAAAGATTATTTAAAATTATACTTTTTTACAATTTCCATAAAAGTACTATTTTTAAATTTGTTTAAGATTTAAAAAAATTTAAAAAATAATTTGAATCTTACCTCACCAATATAATTTCTTTTAGAATTAAAAAAAAATAAAATTAAGACTATATTTGGATTTCAATTATATGAGAGTTGATTGAAGAAGTTTTGTCTCCCAATATCTAGCACATTTGGACAAGGTTTTTTTTTTTTTTTTTTTCCAATTAAAATTTGTACCCAAAAACACACCTATAAAATTTGTGGACCACACCTTATTTAAAAAATATATATTATTTTTAAAAAATATATTATTAATAAAATCACCCTTACACACTTTCCCAAAACAAACATTCTCTTACACACACAATCATTATACCTATAAAACCTATATATTTAACTCATACTTTTTCCAACATAAAATTCATTTTTTTAAAAAAAATTACAGACAACATTCATTTTCAATGAAAGTTGTCTCGAATAAGCCATTTTTTTAAATATAATGGAAATTCAAATATAGCCTAAAACTTACCCCCACCAAAATAAAATTTATTAAGGACTAAATTTACCAAATTTTCCATAAAAAATATATTAATTTTATTTTTCAATTTTAATTTCAAAACTTATACATAGACCATCAACATTACAGTAATTAATCATTAAAATTTTATATAATTTAATTGATCTTTTTAATAAATTAAATTAAATAATTAATACAAAATTATTTTGAAATTATTTTCATCCACCAGTCAGTTTCTTTAAATAATAAATTTATAATATATATATATATATATATATATAAGGGTCTAGCTATACCCAGTCTAAGGTATCCCAGATCAGATTGCTGGTAGAGCTATTAAACAAACCAAACGTTCATGAACAAAGCTCGTTCGAGCTTGTATATGCTTGATTAATGCTCGTTTGTTTATTAAACGAGCCGAATTCTAATATTTTACTAAGCTTGATTAATTTTTGAGCGAATTCGAACAGTGTTCGCGAACAAATTATAATATGTTTATATATTATATAAATTATTATTTTAATAAAAAATTATAATATTTTAATAATAATAGTTAGGGTTCCTGTTCTTCACATATATACAATTTTTTTTTTCTCTCTCCTCCCTTCTCCCATCTTCCTCCCTACTGTTGACTCTGCAATGCGGTTGCTCTCTCCTTGCAAATCGGATAAGAGAAAGCAGAACGTTCTTGATCAAAGTTTGTCCCTCCGACTCTGTTTATCGTGGTGGTGAATGGTGATAAATCATGCCCGAGTATATATTATCTTGTTAATTCTCGTTTTTTTTTTTTTTTGATAAGTTCTTGTTAATGCTCGTTGATTTAATTCTCTCCGATTATTCCCATTGATTGATCACCTTGTAAGATTTAGACGAAGTATAAAATCTTTGAGACTTAATGACCCCGATAAAAAATATAAAAATAAACCCTAACCTTTAAACGATAAATTAAAATACCTAAACAATAATATTATTACTTAAAATTTATAATTTTCTTTATTTGTCTTTAATAAAGGAGTTGGGTATTACATGTTGGAAGAATATACACATATAATGCAACCGTATGTAGATAAGAAATAGATGAGGAATGTCGAAAGGTATAATTAAACGATTGTTTCTTTTGAATATCACTTTTCAATTTCCAATCTACAACAGGTAGATCTATGGGACATACATGAATGCATATTTCACAAGCAATGCATTTATCGAATTCAAATAAGACAAACCTAAGCATTAGTTAGAGCATTAAGACTTAAAGTTTATTTTAGACATAGTTTTAATCTTAGTAAATTTAAAAATTCATTACAACTTTTGACTTAAGGTTAGTTTTAAAATTAGTTTAAAGTTAGATATTTTGAATTAGATAAAACCATAAACCCTTATTTATCACAAACTTAAATCTTGTGCTTTCAAACAAATGTAGGATATGGAACAATCATGGATCAAACTGAATTACCATTTTAAGTTTGGAATACGATAATGGGTTAGATTTGTTTATTAAATATGCATTGAAGAGCAAAGAAGTTGGGGCCAAAATTCACTATCCATTTGTAAAGTGATAGAATTTGTATTCATTATCTGTAATGCAATTGAAGCAACATTGTCAAATGTGGGAATTTATAAAATGGAAAAAGATTTGGACTGCCCACAGAGAGACTTTTACGCCAAGGGAAGGTGAAAGTAGTGGAGTAGACATGTTAAAATAATTTGTTTCAAAGGATGCCATGATAAGAATGATTTATGATGCCAATGATATAACAATGTTCACTTTACATGGTGTGTGTAGGTTAATGCCAATGAAGACAATCCCCACATTTCTGTTGAGGTGCGTCGGCAAGCTACTAGACCTTACAATCAAGGGTGTAGTTACAATACATATATCATAAATGGATATCGGTTTCATATGTGGTTATAAGAAGCTAGCAAGTCCACTCAAAATAGTAGAATTACATGTTGATCCAATATCACAAATTATGGTAGTTTGCGTAATAAAAATCCATAACTGGATGTGTTAATTATTATGATATTCTTACATGGGTCATAAAAATATGCTACACTAACCAAAAATCATTTTTATTTTTAAAGTGTGATTAGGTTGATTTAGATCATGGTGTAGAACAAGATGATCACTTGAAGTTTACTATTTAGAGAAAATAAAGAGACAGATGAACTGTTCATTTTAGCAAATCAAGCCAAGCAAGTTTGTATTCCCAAGTTTGTATTCCCATTTTCCGTAGGAGAACGACTAGCATGTGGTCATGCCAATGATGAGAATGGGTAATTATTATGTATTTTCAAGAGACCATGATAGGAAATTCTTCCCTGCACAACAATTGGACATGTTACCCACTCCACATGAGGCAGACTCTAATTTAGTTAGAGACAATATTCAAAGCGAAGAAGTGGACCTAACCAGTAGATGGACTCAAGCCACTACCTAAAAAGTATTTATATTTGATATTTGTATTCATAACTTGTATTCTTTATGTATTTATTACATAATTTCTCATATTCATCTCCAATTGTTTTCATAACTTGCTTAGATTTATGTATTTTAAAATATGAGTTATTTGATGTGCGTGAAAATCAGATAAACTATTCTCTTATTGAAAGAGTAGAATAAAAGTGAGTTCAAGAGGATAATGAAGTAAGTTTGGGAGCTTAAAAAGGGCAAAAAATCCAAAAAGGAGTAAAGGAAAAGCTTCCAAGGGAAAACTAGGGTTTCCAAAAGTGGATTAGGTCAAAATGAACTTCCCTAAGGAAGGCTAGAGAAATTCCCAAAAGGGAAAGGAAGAGTGCCCTAAGGGAGATAGAGAGATGCCCGAAAGGGTAGTCTCCTTCCCAAAAGCAAGACAAAAATTCCCGAAATGGTGTAACAATGTCCCGAATGGGACCTCTTCTTGCTCCCAAGTGAAGTTTTAAATCGGCTTTTAAGAGAATTTGAACTCGCTTGTGTAAAAACGAAGTGAAAAAGGGAATTAAGATGTTAATTCTCTTAATTAATCTCTCAAAAGTGTCCAAGTGAACAAGGAAAGAGTTTCTTAAGCAATTTATCCTTGAGAAGGATTATTTAAGAACAAAGAAACCCTTAGTAAAATAAGAGAGAGAAAGAGAGAGAATAAGAGAGAGAAAGTAACAGAGAGTAAATGAAGTATAGGTATAAAGTTCATGTCCTGTTCTTGTTCATAAGTCTCCTATTTATAGGAGTTAATTGTCATTATTGGGATATTTTAGAGGAGGTTAGGTGAGAGTTGATGACGAGTTATTACTAGTGTTCTCCAAGTAATTAGTCAGTTTATCATTAAATATCAAAAATCGTTGACCAATAAAAGTGTTCTTTGAGGAAGATATTAGAGTGAAAACACTTTTTACCTTTGTAGCCTTGAAGGAAATAATATCTTTAATAAGAATACTTAATTTAATTACAATATGGTGTTTTAAGCACATCATAAAGTATTTTTTTTTCACATATCAATTTGATATTATGGAATTAATTAAATTAATAAAGCAATGTCATGAAATATTAAAAGGTCAACTTTGATAAATTGTACAAGGTGAAGTACCCGAAGGCACAATGAAAGAACATGCCCGAAGGCAATTTGTATGATGCCCGAAAGCAAGGTAACCTAAAGCTACCGGAGGCCATTTGAATTTCCCTGAAATGCAGCTGACTTTTTAGGTTTCTGGCAGTATTTCAACAGGCAAGAATGGTCCCAACGGCTAGTGCCATCGGGACACCTTTGGCTTATGGCCGAAGGGGTCTTATGCCATTTTTTTTTCCTTTACTCATTGAGATGTATATGTAGTTGACTTTGCCTCTTCTTTTTCAATTTCAAATTCTCTCCTTCTTGAAAGCATATTGCAAGATAATAAAGCTCTCTTTTGAGAACAAAATTTTCTTCATTTTCTTCTTCTTGCTTTTCTTATTTTGAGAAGATCATCTTAACTCAAGTGGAAGAAAGTCTTCAAGAATCTTCAAACAAGGTTTGCCGCCTCTCTCTTAAACAAATATGGAAGGAAAAAATCAAGGTATTTCTCATTCTCACTTCTTCTTTTTCAGATTATGGATTCAAGTAGTAATGAACGGGATTTTGAAAGTCAAGAGGAAACAAGCATAGAACAGACCATTGTAGTTGAAAGACCTTCTAGGATTCTTAGGTCTCAATCTAAAAATATTTCCTCTCAAGTAATGGATTCATCAGCCCAAGAAATTTTCCTTGTAGATGGTTTTCCCATACTAAGGTTAGGTGTCTTGCATGATAAATCAAATATCCCATATGTGATTAGGTATAGTTTTGCAAATGAAAACTTTGATTTCCCTTATGTGAATGAGAATGAGGTTCAGGAAAGTGAGCTATATAAGCCACCTTTGAACCTTAGAGCTTTAGACCCCGAAGCCTTTGGATAATGAAGAGCCTAATCGGCCAATGTACCTTGAAACATTGTCAAAATCTTTCTCATTGGATTTGATAAAAAAAGCTTATAAGCTTCCTTCCATGTTTAAAATCAAATTTTTCAATGATGTATTGATATGTAACCCTCCATCTAATTCCATAGGGGTTTATGTTGCACACGTTAAAGCGGGTTGAAGGTTTCCGTTATTGTCTCTTTTGAAAGATATATGTATTTATTGGCAACTTCCTCTTGCATAATTAACTCCAAATTGTATTAGAACAATTCTAGGAATTGTCCTTCTTTGTAAAGCATGTGGAGTTGTATCATCTCTAGAACTCTTTAGGTTCTACTTTGTTATGGTTCAAAAATACTCCATAGGAAAGGGTCGTGGTTGGTTCTATGCTCAAAGAAGACCCGAGGTTAAGGAGCTTTTGAAATTGCCTTCTAGTATTCATAATTGGAAGCAAGAATTTTTATTTGTTAATCATCCAAGTTTGGATAGCATGAAAATTGCATGGAATCAAGCAAAATCCTTGGACAATAGCAAGCCCGAAGGAGTTGAGAAGCATGACACAAGTTTGCTTGAAAGGCTAAATTTTCTGTGGAGTATTGTAGAAAATTGGAATCCCTCTTTGTTTCTTGATGGGAAATTGTATGAAGAAGGCACTTTCAATGTTTAAAAATTGAGTAAATACTATTACCCTTCTCTTTTACTTTTGCAAGTATAATATGAATTTCATGCTTCTAACTTTTTCTTTCTTGTTTTGTAGAAGCAAATATTGTTCATATGTTGGCATCCACGAAGGAGAAGAAGAATTCTCCCGCCACTAGGAAATCATCCCGATCCAAGGTGGAGGAGACTCCATCTAGTGGATCGGGTATGAAAAGGAAGGCTTCTACTCGTTTAGAAGCTAAGAAGAAGAAAGGATCGGGATCTCCAATTCGAGGGAGCCAACTATTTTGGGAGAGTGAAGTTCAATCTCCCACTGGTGAAGCTCCTATTCCTCAAAATCTAACACCAACCGAAGTGCCTAAAGAGTTGACTCATCGTTCGGGCAAAGAACCCATGGAAGTAACACCACAAGCTGAGGAGTTTTTTAGGCCAAAATGGCATATTAAAGATAGTGATTTCATTAACAATGCTACCAAGGCAGCGGAATTACTCTTGCATATGACTCCAATGGGAGAAAGAGAAAGAATGAGGTCCTTGGGCTTAGCAAATGTAGAATCCATGTTCTACTTCTCACAATACCAAGTAAGTATTCGAAAAATGCCTCAAAAATTTCTTTTTAAGTTGAATGTTGTCTCATTTCTAATCTTTTCTTCCTCTTTTGTTTTGTAGTCCTTGCTTTTCGGACAAGAATTGTTGAGGAAGGGTAGAAGTGATAGAGATAGGGTTGCTACCCTTGAGTCTATCTTGAATATGAAGAATAAAGTTCTTCAAGAAGGGGAAATTTCCAAGAAGAAGCTTCAAGATGAAAATGACTTTGAAGAGTGATTTGAGTAAAGTGAAGGAAGAGCTTGCTTCCATGAAAGAGAAGCTCCAATTATGTGAACAAGAGAGGACCGAGAAATTGGAGGAATGCACTAAAGTCCTCAAGGAGCATCATGCCTTTGTGGAGGAGATGAATGACAAAGTTCTTCAAGAAGAATGAAAAATCCAAGAATTGAAAGATGCTCTTGATGCTAGGAATGCTATCTTTGGATTGGGCTTATTGGAAGATGAAATCACCGAAGCGGCCAAGAGAGCCGGTTGTGAGCATTTTTTGAAGACCAAGGATGGGAAAGGTCTTATCATGAGGTTAATGGAGGGTTCAGTCAAGACTACCCTTGTAGAGGCCGAGAAAGCTATCAAAGAGCTTCATTCGGAGTTTGCATTTCCACCTAGCCTTGAAACTCTCCTTGATGATGATAGTGGTTCTTCCTTGATACCTTGGCAAGAAGATTTTGACTTTGAGCAATATGCAAAACCTTTCTCCTCTCCCAAAGGCTCAGAAAGTGAACGTGAATCTACAAGTGAGGCCGCAAAAGGGGGCTCTTGATTTGTAGTAAATGTAGGAATTTTTGTAATAGCAAGCATGCTTACTTTTGATAGAAAGGAATTTGAACTTATTGTAGAAAAGATCCATTAGGATCAATATTGTACTTCCTTTTGGATATTTAAATGAAAAGCTTGCTTTCTTTTGCAAATTTATTCTTCTTATCAATTGTGATAAAGATCCATTGGGATCAAAATTGTAATGAATTTCATCACTAACAAATATCAATTAATAATGAAGAAACTTTTATTCAAGAATGTTGAACAATACATGGATATCTCAAAGAATTGAGAAAAAATATGCACAAAGGAAATTCTATAGGAGAAAAAATTCCTATAAGGAATTACATTAAAAAAAATCACTAAGGATTTGAACATTCGGGGAAGTCAATTGAAATGACTTTACACTTAGACCCTCCTTAGGGAATCACTTTCAGGATTCGCCTTAGGGATTCACCTTAGGGATTAACTTTAGGGATTCACCTTAGGGATTGGCCTTAGGGCTGAGTCAAGGAAAAAATCTTTTCAAATTGATTGTGTTCCACATTCTTGCAATTAGTTAGCATGAATTTGACATTTATGGCAAGTTCTTACCAATGTCTTTGCATCTTCTTCCATGCTAGGCCAAAAGTAGCCTGTCCTCATGATTTTTTGAGCAAGGCTCTAGCAGCCAATGTGTGCTCCATAAATCCCTTCATGTACCTATCTAAGAAATTTATCTCCCTCCTATGGGCTTAAACATTTAAGTAGAGGCTAGGAGAAAGTTCGTCTATATAAATCATCACCAATAACAGTGTATGTAGAAGATGCCTTCTTGATCTTCATAGCCTCCTCGGGATCATCAGGTAAGTCCCCATTGGCAATGTACATGTAAATTGGATCTATCAACGTAAGGGGAGGATCCTCTGAACCCATAAAGACAAATTCAATGTCAATGGAATGTACTAGCAAAGGTTCAATCCAAATGGTACCCGATGGGTGACCTTGAAGATCATCAAGTTTCAATTTTGATAAAATGTCAGCTTCATAATTTTGTTTACGAGAAATGTATTCAACTCTGACATAATCAAATTTTTCTAAATAGCCTTTACACAAGTTGAGATATTTTTGCATATTCTCACCTTTAGTGTCATAAGACTCATTTATGTGGCCCATAAGGAGTTGAGAGTCCGTTCGGGCAATGAGATTTTTAATCCTCAAACTCTCAGCAACTTTCAATCCTACTAAGAAAGCCTTATATTCGGATTCATTGTTACTCAAAGTAATTTATACTTTAAACCATAAATGAATTTAATACCTTCGAGGCTTTTGAGAACAAACCCCGCTCCTTTGTGATCCTTAGCCACGGAGCCATCAGAATAAAGATACCAACATTCCTGAAGGGAAGGAATTTGATCTTTATTAGCTAAGCTATTTGAAGGATCAAGAATGGTACACTCTTGTACAAAATCTGCAAGGACTTGAGATTTAATAGTTTTTCTTGAAAAATATTCAAGATGAAATTCCGAAAGCTCAATTATCCATTTAAGGAGTCTCCCCGAAGCATCAGGTTTGTGCAAAATTCTCCTAATAGGAGCATTAGTAAACACATGAATAACATGTGATTGAAAATAAGGTTTTAACCTTCTTAAAGTGACTACTACAACTAAATCATGCTTTTCAAGGTTGGATTATCTAGTTTCTGGGCCTTGAAAGATGTGACTAACGTAGTAGATAGGTTTGAGAACTTCTTCTCTGTTGGCACAAAGTACCGAACTAAATGTGTTTAGCCCGATGGCTAAGTAAAGGTGTAAAATTTCACCTAAAATGGGTGACACCAAGATGGGAGGATAGGAAAGGTATTCTTTTACCTTTTGGAAGGCTTCGTTGTAGTCCTTTGTCCGTTGGAAAGGGATCTTGGACTTAATAGATTGATATAAAGGTAACGCCTTGACTCCCAAAGCTGAGAAAAATCTGTTTAAGGAAACTATTCTCCAATGAGATGTTGAAGTTGCTTTTGGGTAGTTGGAGCCTTCTTGTCCATGATCGCCTTGATTTTCTTCGGGTTCACCTCAATTCCCTGGTTAGATACCATGTACCCCAAAAAATTTCCGGCTTCAACTCCGAATGAATATTTTTTTAGATTCAACTTCAAGCCATAGGTCCTCAATTTTTGGAAAATTCCCAAAATATCTGCAATGAAAGTCTTTTCTGTCTTTATGAAGATGTCACAATGTAAGTCTCGACGTTCTTGCCAATATTCTACTTCAGCATATTGTTAACAAGCTCTTGAAACTTAGCCCCTGTGTTCTTGAGGCCAAAAGGCATCCTTGTATAGCAATATATAGTCCATCGGGGTTGATGAAGGATGTCTTTTCTTCGTCCTCCTTGGCCATGCAAATTTGATAATAGCCTAATATGGATTTATATATTTTAGACCCTTTATGTTTAGTATTTAATACATTTGTTCTACAATTCTTAGGATTTTTATGTATTATTTGGATTATTATGCTTTAATGGGTTGATACTAAATTGTTGGACTTTAATTATGCTTTTGTCTTATTTTAGGCCCAACTCCAAATAACATCAAAGAATTAGAATGAGCCTCATATTTCAGCTTTGTCCATGCCCAATATCCAAGCAGATTTGGGCTAATATTGGAGAGGCCTGTGAAGACCCAAAAAGAGAGAAAACCCTAAAAAAGATTAGGGAGGTAGATTAAAAGATGAAAAAATCAGATTAGTGAGGAGGTTCGAATTCAGAGAAGAGGCACAATCTGAAGAGAGAGATTTTCAGAAATCTTGGCAGCTTAATCACCTTGTAATCGTTTTAGGGGAAGATGCTTCTAGGGCAATTCAGAGTTCCAGTACATCATTTAATTCGAGTTTTAATTTGATTTTCAGATTTGATTGCGTTGTTTATGAAATTGAATGATTATTCATTGGGTTGAATTTTTGATATTACATTTAGTTTTGTTGGTGATTGTTAACTGAACTTTCATGATTATCTCTATCTAATTGCTTTCAAATCTGGATTTTTTATGGATCCATGGATTACCGTGATGTTCATGGGTCTTAGATTAAGTAAGAGATGTTGGATTAGACGATTGTCTAGGAAACCTTTTAATACTTAATCGAATTCTAACAAGTTGTTAGTAGGTGATTGGATCTAATATGAGATTCTAAATTAGTATTCAATAAGGGATCAAATTAGTAACTCAAGAATATTAGGAAGAACAAGAAAAAATTAAATTGGAGCATCAACCTTAGGCTGATTACGTTTTCTCATTATTGAATTGCATTCTATTTCAATTTGTTTAATTGTCTTCAAATTTCGTTAAACATAAAACCTTTTTTTTTTTTTTTTTTTTAACTTCAATTGAGATTAGTAGTTCTTTAGACTGATTTAACGATTAGAGATTCTTTGGGAGATGACCTGGTGAGCACTATATTTCTTACTAGTTTTAAAATTAATCTTGGCTAGTTTGACGACAACCGCGAATTTAATCCTTTACCATAGCCTTTGTAGGTGTCGAGGAAGGGCAAGTACATATGTCCTGAAGTTACATCAACAAGTTGATCCATTCTTGGCATCGGGTATGGACGCTTTGGAATGACTTTATTTAAGTTAATGAAATCTATGCAAACCCTCCAAGATCCATCCGACTTAGATACCACTACGGGGTTTTCCAACCACTCTGGAAATCTAACTTTCTTGATAATTTTGGCGTTGAGTAAATCGGCCACTTCCTTCTTGATGACCTCTGGTCTATCCAATGCCAAGTTCCTTCGTTTTTGACATATTGGCTTTGCATCCATCGGGATCCCAAGATTATGTTCAACAAAGGATCTTGGATCGGTGCCAAGTTATGAAAGAGACCCTACAAAAACATCTTTGTTGTTGACTAAACAGTTTAAAAGGTCCTTCTTCAAGATCCAAGGAGGGGACTTCCCGATGGTGACTTTCCTTTCAGGATGAAGCACATCAATTTGAAATTCTTCCTGATCTGAACATGGAATTAGGCTTGCACTAGCATCCTCAATCCCTATCATGTTTTCAATCTTCTCCATACTTGTCTTGTCTTCAATGCTTTCTAGAGTGTTCATGAAGCACTCTTTAGCTAAACGAATATCACCTTGGAGTTTTTGAACATCTCCATTTGGCATCAAGATGATGAGCTCATTGGCGGAGGTATTGACCATTGCCTTCATGTGATTCAAGGCTGGCCTTCCAATGATCATGTTGTATGGAGAAGGTATGTTAACAAGAAAAAACTCCGTCATGATAGATTGAGACTTATTCCACTAGATCTGTAGTGGTATGGTCCCAATAGCATATATAATAGAACCGGAGAACCCCATCAAAGGTACTTGTACTGGGTTTACTTTCTCCATCGAGATAGACATTTTCTTAAATGCATCTACATACAAAATGTTAGCAGAACTACCAGTATCTACTAATATACGTTTAATGAAAAAATTTTCAATCAAAAGAGAGATGACTAAAGGCTTGTCATCATGAAATTAATATGATAAACAGATGTATCACTTAACCTTGGTTTTTTAGACCTTGGTTCTCCATCAAAGATTGGTGAGATCAAATTTATCACCTTCAACTCTTCTTGCTTGGATGAATTGTCAAAACTTGGTGGCTTCATGTTGGAGTTGCCATCAGTAAGTTGCTTTGCTACAAATTCAAGCAATTGTCCTCTTTTGATGGCATTTTCAATTTTCTTCTTCAAGGAGAAACAGTTCTCCGTGGTGTGCCCAATGTCCTTGTGATAGACACAATAAAAATTTTTGTTCCTTTTCTCCACTGAAAAGAGATCTTCTTAGGTGCGGGGAGAATGCCAAGGGATTCTACCAAACTGAGAATGTATGCTCTAGAAATTGTCAGAGGTGTGTAGGAACCACTTCTCAAAGGTCTCCAAGAACTTTGTTGATCGGGATGTGATGATCTTCGATCATATTGGGATCGAGATAACTGTATATGCTTCTATAAGAATTTTGACTGTTGTGAGGCCTTTCTCCATTGTCTCTTCTAGATTCTCTGGGAAAATAAGGAACTGTAAATTCGTCCTTGCCAAATCATTTTTTCTTGACCAGAAGCTTGCTATCGGATTTGTACATTTCTTCTCTTTCAATCCTTCTTAATTCTCTTTTGGAACGTTCTAGTTCCTCTCCTTTTATCCACTTAGCAATCTTTCCAAACAATTGCGTTGTAGTTTTTTGTTGAAGGACATTGAGTTTCTCTGAATATCTTCCTAGCTTGAGACCATTGTAAAAAGCCTCAATGTAAGTAGTCTCCGTACAATTTTGAACTGTCAATGTCTCTTCATCGAACCTTTTGAAATAAGCTAAAAGTTGTTCATCATGCCTTTGCCTAACATTGTGTAAATGTATGCGAAGCTTCTTCTGTAATGAACATGCGGCAAAGTACCAAATAAACCTTGTTCCAAAATGATGAAAACTCTCAATGCTGTTTGGGGGAAGTGAGAGAAACCAATCTAATGCTTGTCCTGAAAGAGTATTAGGAAAAAGTTACTAAGTAAAGCATCATCTGTAGCATACATGAACATAGCAGTGGTCTAATATTTCAAATAAGTTTCCAGATCTGAAGAACCATTATATCTAGCTAATGAAGGCAGTTTAAAATTTAATCGAAACGTAAGTGTTTGATACTCATATTTCAAAGGATTGGAAGCAATAATATTCCAAAGTGTTGATGATGGTTGAAATGTAGGTAGCAAATGTTTCAATTGAACATACATATCATGAACTTTATTATTAGTAGCAGAAGAATGACCAAGATGAGAGGTAGATGGTGTGTGCTATATGTGATTAAAATAATAGCATAAATTGAGTAGAATAAATCACACAAGGTTGTCACGTAATCAAGCACAACTATAGGCAGAGTACCTATCGCATGTAGATAGTAA
>JAXGGT010009649.1:0-20528 GCA_035583425.1 Marsdenia floribunda
CGTTCCTTGGGAAAAACGATATTCTTATAAATTTAAAATCGTGATGCTACCATGTTACTATCTACACGATAGGTACTCTGCCTGTAGTTGTGCTAGATTACGTGACAGTTCCATGTGATTTACTTGATTTGATTTTATTTCGATTTTATGCGATTTTTAATCACACACATAGCACACACCAAATCATCTTTGGAACCATAATTGCTCTCACAATTACTATTCATTGCCTTGATTCAGTATACCACTATTTATTCACATAAATAAACACAATTATTTTAATGAGGAACTGTGTAATGTCTATTTAACCATAACATACTCTGTTACACATGTAACGAGTTCCAATCCAGTGACTCCCAGACCTCCATGACCTTAGGGCACCAGGTTTTAACCCTTTTAGGACCAGTCCTCGAGTAACAAAGGTTACGACGCAGACTAATTCCCCTTATTATTATTATTATTTTAACACACACACACACACACACACATATATATATATTCTTGTGGCATACTAAACAATGCTCATTTCAAGTAATTGTGTAAGGAAATTATGAATTCCCTAGAGATTTAACAAAGATAACTTAATTCACACAGAAGTAGTCTACTAAACCAAACAACTCATCAATCATGGTTGTGCTCAAAAATTTTCAGAAAACTCCAACAATCTAGCTAGCACAAAGTTTCCAAGGATTGAGCACTTCAAACTTCTCAAGAGTTTGCATGGTATTGATCAAGTTATATCATAGGCATAAATCAAACAATCTTAATTCAATCCATTGTTAAACCAATACGTTGCCAATGACATGCATTCAAAAAACAAGATCAACCATCCATCATGTTAAAAGAAAACTTGATAGACACACTAAAATAAAAGGAAAAAAAAAAGCAATAAATAAAAGAAAAATATGAAAATAGAAATATTGAACAAACTAAAAACAAAGTAAAAACTAGATAGACGCACTAAACAAAAAGATAGTAAAATAAAATAAAATAAAATCACGAAAACAGCAAAAAGAAAATAAAAACAGCAATTAACAAGATGTTCGTCCCCCCACACTTAAATTTTACATTGTCCTCAATGTAAGTAGCAAAGAAATAATGAATATAGGACAAGGAAAATAAGAGAAGGGAAAAAAAACAGCCTGGTGGAATCAAATATAGTTGGCAGACTGAAGGTGGAGCACCTCCACCGTGTGCTGTTGGAAACTGTCATAAAAGTGCTTGAGCCTTTGTCCATTAACGATGAAACTTTTGCTAGTGGCCTCACTTATGATCTCAACTGCACCATAAGGAAAAGCATTAGTAACCATAAATGAACCTACCCATCTAGAACGCAACTTACCAGGTATCAGCTTGAGCCTTGAATTGTAGAGGAGGACTTTCTCTCCAACTATGAACTCCTTTCTAATCATCTTATCATGGGTAGCTTTAGTCCTTTTCTTGTAGATTCTGGAATTTTCATAAGCTCCGAATCTAATTTCCTCGAGCTCTTGAAGTTGAAGTCTCCTATGAGAACCTGCTTGTATGATATCCATATTACAATGCTTAATTGCCCAGTATGTCTTGTGCTCCAACTTTACTGGTAGGTCGCAAGCTTTTCCAGACACTATCCTGTATGGGGACATTCCAGTGGGAGTCTTGAATGCGTTATGGTAGGCCCCATAATGCATCATCTAATCTCTTTCTTCAATCATTGCGGTTGAGTTGGATTGTCTTTTCTAGAATTTGCTTGATCTCCTTGTTGGATAGTTCTGCTTGGCCATTAGTCTGTGGGTGGTAAGGCGTGGATACCTTATGCACAACTCCATAATTTCAAAGAAGAGCCTCCATATTCCTATTACAAAAATGAGTGCCCTGATCGCTGATGATAGCTTTGGGAATTCCAAACCTGCAGAAAATCTGAGTTCTAACAAAATCTACAACCACACAAGAATCGTTAGTCCTGGTAGCCTTTGCCTCCACCCACTTAGAAACATAATCACAAGCTAGAAGGATATACACAAAACCAAAAGAGCAAGGAAAAGGACCCATGAAATCAATACCCCAAACATCAAAGATTTCACAGAATAATAATGGTTGTTGAGGCATTTCATTCCTTCTAGAAATATTCCCAATATGTTGGCAACGTTCACAACTTTTACAATAATCATATGCATCATAAAATAAAGTGGGCCATTATAGTCCAGAATCCGATACTTTCCTAGCAGTCCTCTAAGGTCCAAAATGACCACCACATGCAAGTGTATGACAGAATCTCAAGACAGAAGAAAATTCATAATCAGGAACACATCTTCTAATAATCTAATAACTACACATATGCCACATATATGGGTCATCCCAAACATAATATTTATACTCACTCTTCAGTTTATTAACTTGATGCCTGCTAAATTGTGTAGGAATCTCATGAGTAACTAGAAAATTAACTATGTCTGCATACCATGGATCCTTACCTCCCAAGTGATAAACCTGCTCATCTGGAAAAGTATCTCTAAGAGGTACGTGATTTAACTCACCAAATTGTGGAATGATCCTGCTCACATGATCTGCCACCGGATTCTCTTCCTCGCTCTTATCTCTGATTTCAATGTCAAATTCTTGAAGAAGTAGCATCCAGTGTATGAGTCTTGGTTTTGCTTCAGGTTTCTTCAGTAAGAACTTCAAAGCTGCATGATCAGATTAAACAAATACTTTAGCTCCAAGTAAATAAGAACGGAATTTATCTAAAGCAAACACTATAGCTAAAAACTCCTTTTCTATAGTGGTGTAGTTGGATTGAGCAGAATCCAAAGTTCTAGAAGCATATGATATCACATGAGAAACTCTATCCACCCTTTGGGACAAAACTGCCCCCACAGCAAAATTTGAAGCGTCACACATCAATTCAAAGGGAAGGTCCCATTTTGGTGGTTGAATGATAGGTGGAGAAGTGAGTCTCCTTTTCAGCTCATGAAACGATGCCTTGTAAGACAAAATCAGCTTCCTTTTGTTATAATCGTGAAAGAGGGAGTGTAATCTTATTGAAATCTTTGATGAATCTCCTGTAGAAACCTGCATGACCAAGAAAAGAATGCACATCTCGTACACAAGTAGGATAGGATAAAGAAGCAATAATATCAACTTTAGACTTATCTACTTGAATACCATCCTTAGAAATTACATGCCCTAACATAATTTCCTACTCAACCATCAAGTGACACTTCTCAAAATTCAACACAAGATTCTTTTCAATGCACCTCTGCAAAACAGCTCCTAAGTTGTCTAAACATTCATCAAATGAGGTCCCATAAACAATAAAGTCATCCATGAATACTTCCATACAATGTTCCAAAAGATTAGAGAAAATACTAACCATACATCGCTAGAAGGTACCTGGAGCATTGCAAAGCCCAAAGGGTATTCTTCTATATGCAAATGTACCAAATGGGCAAGTAAATGTGGTCTTTTCCTGGTCCTCTGGGGCTACATGAATCTGGTGATAACTTGAAAATCCATATAAGAAACAGACATGTGATTTACCTGCCAAACGTTCTAGCATCTGATCGATGAATGGGAGGGGAAAATGATCTTTTCTTGTAGTCTGATTTAACCTCCTATAATCGATACAAACTCTCCATCTGTTTTGCACTCTAGTAGGGATTCATTCTTCTCATTTTTGACAACTGTGATACCTGTGTTCTTTGGAACAACCTGTACTGGATCCACCCACTTGCTATCAGAAATAGGGTAAATAATGCCAGTAGAAAGTAGTTTACTCACCTCTTTCTTCATAACATTCAGAATCATGGGGTTAAGCCTTCTTTGAACTTGCCTTACCTTTTTAGCTCCATCTTCCAAATGGATCTATGCATACATGTGGAAGGGCTGATCCCAGGGATGTCTGCCAGTGTCCACCCAACTGCTTTCTTATTATCCTGTAATAAACTAAGCAACTTAGCTTCTTGCTCAGGTTGGAGGTTGTTGGCTATGATCACTGGTAATTTATCTCCTTCTTCCAAATAAGCATACTTCAGATTATTTGGTAAAAGTTTAAGCTCTAGTGTAGGTGGTTTTTGAATGGAAGGAACCATTCTTGTGGGTGTTATCTTTGTGATACTTTCAACCTGTTCACTACAACACTTGTCATCCACAAAATTAATAGAATCTGAATGAGGAACTTCATCATGCTGAGCACATTTCATATAATCCCCAATTAAAGAACATGTATGACATTGATCAGATCCACAACTGTAGTGAAAACAAGTAAAGGTATCATCTAAGCCAATAAAATCAGGAAATGCAGAAAGCAAGTCAATATACAAATCATCAACACAGAAATCCTCAGATGGCAAATCTAGCATGTTAACTTGAAAAACAAAATGATCATCTAAGGGATGTTTCATGGCATCTAGTATATTAAAATGAACTACATCATCTCCAAACTCCGTGGTTAAAGTACCATTATATGCATTAATCACAGTTTTAGCAGTTTTTAAGAAAGGCCTACACAGAATTAATGGTGCATGTCCACTTACCTTGTCATCTTCCATCTCTAAGACATAGAAATTATTAGGAAAAATGAGATTTTTTACTCTTACCAGAACATCTTCCAAGACTCCTATAGGATATGTTAGACTCCTATTTGCAAGTTGAACCACTACACCTGTAGGTTTTAATTCTCCAATCTGCAAGGAAGAATAAACAGAGTAAGGCATAACAGTTACTAAAGTACCTAAATCTAACATAGCATTAGTAAACTGAAGTTCTCCTATTGTGCAGGGTATAGTAAATGTCCTAGGATCCTTGCACTTGATGGGCATTGCTGGTTGGATTAATGCTGACACATTTCTTCCCAAACTGATTTTCTCATTCCCCTTTAGCTTCCTCTTGTTGGTGCACAATTCCTTTAGGAACTTAGCATACTTAGGAATTTGCTTGATAGCCTCTAACAAAGGGATGTTCACCTCTACCCTCTTGAATGTATCCATGATCTCTTTTTCCAATTCTGCCTCAGCATGTTTCTTGGACTGAGTCACTGTATTCGAAAATGTCAGGGGTCTACGGGTGGGATCTACAACTTTTGGTTCATGATTTGATGTTTAGTTTGAAGGGAGATGCTCATTATTTCGTACTAATTTTGTTGAAGAATTTGCTGAATCTTTTAACTCCTTCCCACTTCTCAAAGTAACAGTACTTACATTACCCCTTGGGTCGGGTACGGATTGAGAAGGTAACTATCCGGATCCCTGGCCTTTTATCTCATTAATGTGGGTATCAAGTTGACCAATATGTGTCTCCATATTCTGAATGCTGGCTTCAGTTCTTTGCTAGAATTGAAGGCTATTGTTTGCCAACTGCTTCACTAAATCCTCAAGGCTAAGTTCAGTTTTTGAAAGCTGTTGTGGTTGGAAAGGCTTTGTTTGCTGTTGCTGGTTGCTTGATCCAGGAAAGTTGTATCTTGGCTGGTTATGTTACTGTGGTTGTTGACTAGAAGTGGCTCCATATCTCAGATTTGGGTGTTCTCTCCATCCAGGATTGTATGTTGAAGAAAAGGGATCATACCTTGGCTATTGTTGTTGTTGGAATGGCCTACCAGGAAAAACTCCAGCACATGTCTCAGTGGTATCCTGCAGTTGAGGACATTGATCTGTGGGGTGCATGGATGAAGTGCATATACCATAGATAGTGGTGGAAATGTGCTTTTGTCCCAATACTAATTATCTCACTAAACATGTTAACTCCTCTATTTGTTCTCCATTCTCTGTTGGTCAATTGACGATTGGAGTTCATTCACTACCCTGGTGCCTCCTGATCTAGTACCAAACTGTTGTGCATTCTGAGCCATGTTTGCCATTAGATTCCTTGCTGCAGTAGGTGTCTTGTCCACTAGAGCTCCTCCAACAGCTATATCTATCATGCCCCTATCCATGGGTAGAAGACCTTCATAAAAATATTATATCAATAGCTGTTCACTGATCTGGTGATGAGGACAACTTACACACAGTTTCTTAAATCTCTCCTAGTATTCATGTAAAGTCTCTCCATAATTTTGCCTAATGCCACAAATATCTTTCTAGATGGCAGTAGTTCTTAATGCTAGGAAGAACTTATCTAAAAATGATCTCTTCAAATCATTCCAGGTTGTGATGGAAGTAGGCTGAAGGTAATAAATCCAATCTTTTGCCGCTCCATCTAATAAGAAGGGAAATGCCCTAAACTTAATTTGTTCCTCTGGAATTTCTTGTGGCTTCATAGTGGAACAGACAATATGAAATTCCTTAAGATATTTATGTAGATCTTCACCTACAAGTCCATGAAACTTAGGCAACAAATGTATTAATCCAGATTTAAGCTGAAAATTAGCATGCACCTCAGGATATGTTATGCAGTTATGTTGTAGATTCTGATCAGGTGCTGCTAAGTGTCATAGCATCATTATTATTTACCATGTTGTCAGAATTCACAGAATACTCAAAATAACCTTCAAAACTATCTTATAAATCACTAACAAGTTCAACAATAGAAGGTTCTATCTCTATCCTATCCTTGTATCGATGAATTCTAACTTGTTTATGAAAAGTCCTATCTATCTCTGGATAAAATTCAACTAAATGACTCGTGGATGATTTGGTCATGCAAAGATATCAGTAAAAGAGAATGCAACTACTCAAAAACTTCAAAAACCAAACAGAATATTAATGAAAAATATGAAAAATTGGGAAAAAAAATACTTAAAAATTCAAAAAAGTGGTCAAAACAATGGAATATAGCAAAAATCTAGCCTACTTCATGGCCATAGGCGATGAGTATTGCTCAGAAGACCCAAAAATCCTTGGATACAAAATTTTAGCTCAATCGGAGAACAAAATTTCGATTTGAATAGTAACCGGCCTCTTGATGAACGGTACCCACAACTGAAATTTCCAAATTCTGCACAAAAAATAGAACATAAAGCAAAACTGAATGTCAACCAATTATATCAATAAACTAATAATCTCCTACTCCGATTATAACAACTATTGGCCTCCTCGGCAACGGCGCCAAAATCTTGGTAAAGGATAAATTCGCGGTTGTCGTTAAACCGGCCAAGATTAATTTAAGACTTAGAAAGCAATATAGTGCTCACCAGGTCACCTCCCAAGAAAGTCCTAATCGTTAAATCAAATCAAGAAACCACTGATCTCAATTAAAGTAGAAAAGGGGGGTTTTAATGTTTAATGAAAAATCAAAAGCAATTAAACTAAATGAATTCGAATGCAATCAATAATGAGAAAACATAATCAGCCTAGGGTTAATGCTCCATTTTAATTCTTCCCCGTTCTTCCTAATATTCTCGAATTGAAATTCTAATCCCTTGATTGAATTCTAATTTGGAATCCCAAATCAGATCTGATCACCTACTAACAACTTGTTAGAATTCGATTAAGCATTAATAGGTTTTCTAGACAATTGTCTAATCCATTAACTTATACTTAATCTAAGACTCGTGAATATCAAGGTTATCCACGAATCCATAAAAAATCCAGATTAGAAAACAATTAAATAGAGATAGATGCATAAATTCAATTAACAATCGCCAATCAAATCCAAGTTCAATATGAAAAACCCAATCAATCAAATAAAAATTCAATCCATAATCTCATGCAATCAAATCTGAAAATTACAAAACAACTCGAAATAAATGATGTTCTGGAACTCTGAATTGCTCTGGAAGTATCTTCCCTAGACCGATTACAAGGTGTTTAAGTTGCTATTAGAAAATCTCGTAATGCCTTCATGATTTCCCGAAAATCTCTCTCTGTAATTTTTGAAGTCTCGCCTCTTTTCTCTCCGATTTTTGAACTCTTCTCTAATCTGATTTTTTTTCCCCTCTTTTTAATCTGCCTCCTCCTCATCTTGTAGGGTTTTCTCTCCTTTTCTCTTGGACTTCACGGGTCCCTTCAATTCTAACTCAGCTAGCATGTATCTCTTGCAGATTGGGCTTTACTAAAATTACAACATGAGGTCTGTTCTAACTTCTTTTGGACTTGAGCCTAAAATAGAATAAAAAATATAATTAAGAAACCTAAAAATTTAATATTAATCTTATTAAAGCATAATAATCCAAACAACACATAAAAGTCCTAATAATAGTAGAGAGATGTATTAAATACTAAGTATAGAGGGTCCAAAATACATAAATCTATATGTTATCAAATTATAATTTATTACTTTATTAACAAAAAAATATATTCTATTATAATTGTGTCTTGTGGTGGGAAGAACCTAAAAGTGATAAAAATGTACTTTAAGTTTAATGAATGTATTGATCACGCGTCAAAAAGTGATAAGATATTGGCCAATTTTAATAGAAAGGATTAACTTGTGAAATCGAAAATAGATAAATGATCAATTTGGATGAAGCTAAAGTTTTAAAATCGATAAAAAAATGTAAATAGTTAAGATATTGAATTGAGAAATTTTTCTTTTTTTCCCCTCCTTTTTCTAATGTTTTCTTGATAAAACATCATTTTAATTTGATTCGCTGATACTATTGTTTCTTCTATTTGGAAAATTCATTTTTTGTCAAAAGTTTTTTCTTTGTTCTTTTGTTTTGTTTTGTTTTTTTCCCATTACCTTTAGATAATCTAATTTGGTCTCTAAAATAGCTTTATAATTTGGTCTCTAAAATGAAGACTATTATTCAATAAGTTCCCTAACTTATAATTTTAATCAAGAAAAAATTCAACTTTTGTTTTATAACTATTTTATTTTTCCGAAGTAAATATTATATTTTTGTTTTTATAGTATTAGATCCAACTTGACTTGGTCCTTTTGGCCAATATTTCAAATAGTTTTATTATTTTGGTCATGTATTCATCACGTGATCATATAATTACAAAAGTTATTTAATAAAAATTCCCTCAAGAAATTATTCATGTGAAAAACACATAACCAAAATGTTTGAATTATTTGAAAAAAAAAATTGTCCAAAAGGACCAAACCAATTAATCGTAAATACTTGTAGGATCTAATACCTAAAATAAAAATATATAATCTAGTTTGAGAATGTAAAATAGTTATAGGATGAAAATGAAGAATTTTCCCTTTACCTATTTCACTATAACTTATACAATAAAATATCGTTATCTTTAAACACTATCCAGTAAGGTTCCTTATATACTGAACATTATTTAATAAGGTCCCTTTAATAAAGAAAAATTTCTATTAAGGTCCTTTTAACTCATGAACTCAAGTTAATGTCTAAAACTTCTATTTATTTCAAAATTTTAATTATTAATGGTGAAGGAAAAATTAGTCCATATTTAAACTTATTAAATAGAAAATTAAAATATCTAATAATACAAATAAGTATATGAAGGATCGAAAAAACATTAAAGCAACAATACAGCGAAAAAATTTAGTTTTGCAAATCACATCTAGAACAAAGTACTTATTTTTTCTTGTCAGTTGCGGATTATACAACAAAGGGACGGGTTGTACTGGAACTTTTTCTTGAAGTTGCGATGGAAGGGATGAAGATAGTGCCAATTCTACCATAGGGTTCCAACCAAGCTTCTACTCCTTCGCATGAAATGTCTTCAAGTTTCTTCCTTTCATCCTTCCGGAGTATGACTTTTCCTTGTTCTAAACCTGAGCTTTACTGGATAAAAATTCTACTAGAGAGGAAGAGAGAGAGAGAGAGAGAGAGTACCGTAAAAGAGGACAGAGTGGCAGCACAATCATGAGAGTTTTTCCTAGGGTTGAATTCCTTTTAAGATAATCCGTTTTAAGTATATTCTTCCCCAAGGAATAGGAAACCAAAAAATTAGCTTTTGTGCTAGGTTTTGTGCTCAAAAACTCTGTCCAAGATTGGTCCAAACCTCTTAATTAATTAATTATCTTTTCTAGGCTTTATAAAATACCCAAGACTAATTAATAATTCTAATTGGACTCTTAATATATATCAACATATATTAGTCCAACTACGTAATTTATACCAACCCAAATAATTAATTAAATGGTCTCTTAAAATAAAGTTAATTTCTCTTCCAATCAATTATCCAAGAAGCCCAAATTTTGTTTAAACAACATCAAGGTAACTTGAGCTACTCTGGGGACCAAAAGAAATATTATTCATGGCTACTAAAATGGCCAAAATACCCTTGCTATCAAATAGTTGTACTTTATCATTTTAAAGATTCCCGTTCACCACCATATGAAAATATTGACCCCAAGAATAATACTACAAAAGCATAGTCTCTGACCTATAGGTGAAATGATAGAACTACCCCTCTATGTAACACCCATCAATGAGACATGATATATGTACTAACGCCCATCTCAAGACATCTACCATCCCTAGATTTCCAGTCCATTAATCCATGATTTACTCGAATGTACTTGCTTAACATTGGGAGCTACCTAAAAGCACATATTCTAAACTCATGTTCCTAAGGCCCTGGATTATTTAGGTTATGCTAGATAATCACAATGGGTTGATTAATCCTCACTAAGTGAGGCATAGAAACTCTTTTGTTTGAATTCGTCTAACTAAAGCAGTACACCTAACATACAAGGAGATTGATCTCGCAAAAGATATCTCACCCAACACATATCAAAGTGTAAAACTCTAGTTTCGCCAGACCACCAACTCATACTCAAGTATGAGAGTATCCATCCACGTTGTAGTAATAATAGTCTGGTCTCTATAATTATAGTACTTTGAGAGAGAACACTAATATAGGTCCAGTTCTACGTATTCGAAATACGCTTATGCCTACGACGTGATTGAACTATTCACTTATTTAAGGTAAATCATTCCCCATTGAAAATCATGACATAATAGTCTTACCTTGATGAAATGCCCAATTTCATCAAATGACTGAGAACATAATTTTACTTGTACAATAATTACCCATGGTCTATACCTTACTGTGAAGAACGACCCAACACATAGACCATTACTTGTTATACTTGGACCTTTAAATGCACAATAATATAAGGAGCAAACTAAGTTAAATAAATAACTATTTTATTGTAATATAATCATTCAGAATACATAGTCTTTGAGGGCATACATTCCAATAATCTCCCACTTGCAATACAAAGACTAAGAAAGTCCATAAGTGCCTACCCATATGACTTCTAAGTGTCTTCAAAAACACTTTCTCTATCAAAGGCTTGGTAAAGAGATCCGCTAGATTGTTGACTGAGGAAATATAATCAACTACTATCACCTATTTCTGGATGAACTCTCGGATGAGGTAATTCTTCCTCTCTGTGTGCTTGCCTTCCTATGTTTTCGAGGTTCCTTGCATTGTGACACCGCTTTGGAATTGTCACAATAAATAGTGTCGGGCCTAGCCATGTGTGGTACTACTCCAACTTCTGTGAGAAACTTTCGGAGCCACACTGCTTCTTTAGAAACCTCTGAAGCAACAACGTAATTAGCTTCCATGGTAAAATCAGCAATACAAGATTGCTTGATGCTTCTCCATGAAATAGCTCCTCCAAACAAAGTGAAGATATATCCACTAGTTGATTTTCTTTCATCTCTATTTGCTTGGAAGTCTGAGTATGTGTAACTGGTAGGAACCAAATCATCAGCACGATACACAAGCATATAATCTCTCGTTTCCTTGAGATTCTCGAGTATATGCTTTAAAACTTTCTAGTCGGCCTCCCTTGGGTTCGACTGGTATCTACTAACCATGCCCATAGTAAAGAAAATATCTGGCCTAGTACATAACATTACATACATCAAATTTCCCACAATTGAAGCATAAGGAATAATACTCATCCTTTGCTTGTCTTCCAGTGTCAGAGGACATTACTTGGAAGATAAGGATAATCCATGTCTAATGGGTATGATAGCCCCTACATTCCTCCATGTTGTACTTGACTAATATCTTGTCAATATAAGCAGACTGAGATAAGCCTAACATTCTTTACTTCCTATCTCTAAGAAGCTTATGTCTTTCATGCTGAATTGACTAGATAGCCAAACCTTAACAGATGACAATGTCCCTACATCATTTTCGACGAGTAGAATGTCATCTACTTAAAGTACAAAGAAAATTATTTTACCATTGTCTGATTTCCTAAACACACATGTTTCATCCACATTTTGAATGAAATCATAAGCTTTTACAGTCTCATTAAAATATATGTTTCATGCTCGTGATGCATGCTTAGTCCCATAGATGGACTTATTAAGCTTACAAAGCATTACTTCTTGACCTCTATCAACAAAACCTTCTAGCTGGGTCATATAGATGTTTTCACTAAGATAGCCATTTAAGAAAGTCTTCCTAACATCCATCTGCCATATCTCGTAGTCATAGTGACACACAATGGTTAAAAGAATTCAGATAGACTTAAACATGGCTATTGGAGAAAAGGTTTTCTTATAATTGATCCCTTATTTTTGAGTATAACCCTTAGCAACCAACCTTTCTATTTAGGTTTCAACCTTTCCATCTACACTCTTTTTCTCTTGTATACCCACTTACACCCAATGGGTTTTATCCCATCAGGCGCAGTGACAAGATCCCAGACCTTATTGAGGTACATAGACTCAATCTCAGCATTCGTTGTTATGTGCAATTTGTCTGCATCAGCATCAATAATGGCCTTCTAATATCTAGTGGGATCTTGTTCCTAATGATCAGTGACTAGAATATAGATCTCTCCGATCCACCTTTCTGGAACTCTTGTGATCCTCCACTATGATGAGGCTCTTCTCTTCTAACTCTATTCTACTTGAAGCCGTGGTGGACGTAACTTATTCATCTTCTAAGTATCTAACGAAGTAGCATTACTTTGATATTGGTTCTAGCTTACTTTCTTTTGTTAGTACATAAGTTGGACAGCCCCATGTCTTCAGATGATTCAGACAGGGCTTTCGCCTAGTCCACATCTCATAGGGTGCCCTAGGTATTGATATAGAAAGCACCAAGTTCAAAATATATGCCATTGTTTCTAAGGCATATCCCCAGAAGGAAGGAGGAAGAGATGCATGACTCATCATGCTTCTAACCATTTCCATTAAAGTTCTATTTCTTCTCTCAGCTACTCTATTCTACTGTGGAGTCCCAAGCGCAGTTAACTGAGATACTACGTTGTGATGAACCAAGTGATCCTTAAACTCACCGAGAAAGTACTCTCCAACATGATTTGATCTCAATATCTTAATTAGTTTACTTGTTCGATGCTCCACTTCAGCCTTAAAGTCCTTGAATTTATCAAAAGAGTCAGACTTGCACCTCATCAGATAAACATAACCAAAATGAGTGTGATCATCTATGAAAGTAATAAGTACTCGTAACCTTATTTAGCTGGTGAAGTCATTGGACCACAAACATCCGTATGAATTAGTGCTAGTATTTCCATTGCTCTATCAGCCTTACTAGTAAAGGACCTTTTGGTCATTTTACAAGATCACACTGAGGTTATTCTTCCAATCTCAATGAATCTAAAAGCCCATCATGGACTAACCTCTAAATCTAATTAGGATTTATATGTTCTAATATGAGATGCCATAAATACTAGTCATTTGACATGGTCTTTCTCTTTCTATTATTAGGTTCAATTTGAATATTATTTACTTGATTTCAAATAGGATGTATATAAAAAAGATTCCCATATATGTTTCCTAAACAGATTAAATTACCATCTCTATTGATGGAAACACCAGAATGGAAAGAAACAAAAAATCCTTGATTCATAAATTTAGAAACTTAAATCAAATTCTATTTAAAACAAGAAACATATAAAATATCCTTTAAAACCTAACTTCCTATTACAATCAAAAGTAAGCTCAAGATCTCCCACTGCTTCAGCCCATATTCTTGCTCTATTGCCTACTTGAAGTCCATGCTCACCCTTACTATTCTCCTTGTCCTTCTGAACCCCTGCAAAGAGTTACAAACATGGTTAGTGGCTCCAAAATCAACTATCCAAGAGGAGGTTTATCCAACCATTAACATAGACTCTAGGTATAGAGCAATACTTGAAGTAGACTTGGCTAAGAAGTCAGGACAATTTTCTTCCGATGCCCCTTCTTACCGCATTTGAAGCACTTGCCTTTGGGCTTCTCGATGGGCTTGGCCTAACCAAATGCTTTGGGCTAGGCCCCTGAGTTGTTCTGGACCTTTTTCTTCTTGAATTTCTTAAGCTTCGCCTTAATTCTAGAAAAAAACGCAAAATGAGAAATCAAAACTTTAGACGCGAACTTCATGATCTTCTCAACCGCTTGGAGCTCTTTCATTAGCTCCTTGAGACCTATATTCAACTTGTTCACGTTGTAGTTCAACTTGAACTGAGAGTATGAGTCAGGCAGAGTCTCAAGAACTATGTCAATCAAGCTTTCAAGATCTATCGTCGCACCTAGGACCTCGACCTCCCAGGATCTCGTCGGCTTTCTTACGTTCTCGGCCTCTCTTTCCTGATCAGTGGAATCTTTCCCAACATCAATATAGGGATTGGTAAGAACTTACTTGTACTCTTCGGTAGTGAGTACTATGTTCAGGTTCGTCTTTTGGTCCACATAATTTGGGCCTGTCAACTTATTCTCCTCGAAAATAATTGACAATGGACTGAAACGAAACATTTCTGAAATATTGCAAAAAAAATTCATTTAGTTTGCAAGAAATAAATATATAAAGTCCACATTCTTTATAGTATCTTTGATAATAGATAACTCTTAAAACTATTATAAATAATATAAATAATTTGGCTCTTAGAAAAGCTAACAAAGCTTCGTGGGAAGATTTATAGCATCCTAAGTGTATAACCATCACGAATCAATCTTCCTTAATGGGTAATGATATATAAAAATTTCCATCGATAGGATGGCCAATAATTCACACTTCCCATGGATAATCTAATGCTTAAAACCTCGAACATAGGTTGGTCGATCCCAACAAATACCCTAGGCCTTAATTCGTACGCTTCCATTAGTTCTAGATACGTGTGGAAATCCATCCTATAGGGGGACATGCTCAGAATGGCCAAGAAAATCCACTATCTCTAATGAGAGTTGTGATGGAAGCCATAGGGCCATTGGAACCCCTCACCCTCTTAATCTTTTTATTGAAAATAGAGCTTTAGGCCTAAAAACGTTTTCTATAATCTTAAGGTTTCATTAGCTTTAGTAAAATCTAAAATTCAATACTATTCTCTATGGCAAGGATTAAACCCTTTGAGAGAATAAACCATGAATTTATTTTACTATTCTAAGTTAATAACAAATAAAAAACTTTATTAAATAACCTTAAGTTCAATATTATTCTTTATTTCAAGGATTAAATCCTTTGAGAGAATAAACCATGAACTCTTTTATTTTGAAGTTTCTTAGATTAAAACGTTTTCTCAAAAACCGTCCTACCTTGTGAGACTTTGGTCTCACAAGAACTTGTGCATTTGATCACAATAACGAAATAAGCATGACATCAAAAGTAAACCTTTTTCATGCTCAGACTGCTTGTTAATTCTTAAGTGACCAAATAATGGATTAAACATCATGAATAAAAATTAATGATCTTGTTTAATCTTAAGGGTGGTTCATTCTTAATAACAATTTTCATAGAAATTATTATGCTGAAATAAGCAAAGCCATTTAAAGAAAATAAACCTCGTATGCATGGTTTAAAAAACAACAGAAAAGAAAAAAAAAAAAACTATCTACTTCTAGAGTCTGTTTGCGCCTCTATTGCAGAATAGCAAGTCACTTTGAAATCCTTTATCGTTGATCTCTCTTGGCTCCATAATCATATTATTACAGAATATGAAAAGATACAAACTTTTAATCTAAAGAATTAACTTTTACAAATGTCTATACCTTCCACACGAGGTATACATCCTATTTTAACTATGAAACAAAGAAAACGATAAATTACAGATTACAAGATCCTATACCTCCACTCATGAGGTGTACATGTAATCTAGAAACCATCATACAAGGGATCCACAAATTCACAAAGATTCATTTTTTAAGTTAGTAAGGAACCACTTTTTCTAGTTTTAACCCTAGCACATTCTCCTAGATAAAACTTGGCTCTAATACCAATTGAAGGATTGGGAAAACATTAAAGCAAAAATGCAGCAGAAAAAATTTAGTTTTACTAGCCACCTCTATAAGAAAGTACTTACTTTTTCTTGTTGGTTGCGGATTAACCAACAAAGGGATGAGTTGTACAAGAACATCTGCTTGAACCTGCGATGGAAGGGATGAAGATGGCGTCAGTTCTACCACAAGGATTCAAGCCAATCTTCTACTCCTTCGCATGAAACATCTTCAAGTTTCTTCCTTTTAGCTTTTCGGAGTATGACTCTTCCTTGTTATTAGCCTTAGCTTGGTGAGAGCATTTAGTGGATAAAAAGTCTGCTAAAGAGGAAGAAAGAGAGTACCAAAAAAAAGAGAGAGTGGCAGCACAATCATTAGAGTTTTCGTAGGGTTTAATTCCTTTTAAGATAATTGCTTTTATGTATATTCTTCCTGTAGGAATAGGAAACCAAAAAATCAGCTATCTTATCTAAAAGGAAAATTGGAACCTAGTTGGATAGTACTTCAACAATTTTGACCAGCCAAGGACTTGACAAAATCCTAGTGGCCGAAATTTCCTAGCCCTAAATAGGCTAGGTTTTGTACTCAAAAAATTTGTCCAAGACTGGTCCAAACCTCTTAATTAATTAATTGTCTTTTCTGGGCCTTATAAAATACCCAAGACTAATTAATTAATTCTAATTGGACTCTAGCCTAATTAATTAATTTATTCTAGCCTAAATAATTAATTAAATGGTTTCTTAGAATAAATTTAATTTCTCTTCCAATCAATTATTTTATAAGTCCAGAATGTGTTTAAACAATACCAAGATAACTTGAGCTACTTCAGAGACCAAAAGACATATTATTCATGGCTACTAACATGACCAAAATACCCTTGCTATCAAATAGCTGTATTTTATCATTTTAAATATTCCCATTGATTACCATATAGAAATATTGACCTCAAGAATAATACTGTCAAAGCATAGTCTTCGACATATAGGTGAAATAATAGAATTACCCCCTTTATGTAATACCCATCACTAAGACAAGATAAATGTACTAACACCCATCTCAAAGACATCTACCATCCTTATATTTCTAGTATGATAACCCATGACTCGCTCGAATATACTTGCTTAACATTGGGAGCTACCCAAAAGCACACATTTTAAACCACGTTCCAAGCACCCTGGATTATTTAGATTATCCTGGACAATCACAAGAGGGTGATTAATCCTCACTAAGTGAGGCATAGAAACACTTTTGTATGAGTCTGCCTTAACTAACTAAAGCAGTACACCTAACATACAAGGATATTGATCTCAGAAAAGAAATCTCATCCAACATAGATCAAAGAGTAAAACTCTAACTTCGCCAGACTACTAACTCATACTCAAGTACCAGAGTATCTGTCCACATTGTAGTAGTAATAATCTGGTCTCTATAATTATAGTACTTTAAGAGATACCACTACTTCAAGTCCAATTCTACGTATTTGAAATACGCTTATACCTATGACGTAAGTGAACTACTCACTGATTTAAGGTAAACCATTTATCATTGGAAATCATGACATAATAGTCTTACCTTGATGAAATGCCCAGTTCCATCAAATGACTAAGAACATAATTTTACTTGTACAATAAGTACCCATGGTCTATACCTTATTGTGAAGAACGACCCAACACATAGATTATTAATTATCATACTTGGACATTTAAATGCGCAATAATATAAAGAGCAAACTAAATTGAAAAAATAATATTTTATTGCAATATGATCATTCATAATACATTGTCTTTGAGGGAATACATTCCAATAAAGACTTCCTTGAACTTTTTTATGGTGCCCATCAAACTCTTTTGTGTGGCAATTTGAGCATCAACAAATCCTTTAACCTAGATAATTCCTTCCTTGATCCAATATTGTTTCTTGATTTGATTTATACGCTCTTGCAAAGAGCCCAATAATTATTGACACATCTTGTACCTTACAAAGAACCAAGTACTGAGTTCTACAATTAAGCATGATAATAGTAGAGCTTTCAGACATCTAGTACTAAATATCTAGAAGAGGCTAACAGACAATCATAGACCTTAAACACCATTCTCAAATAGACAGCTATATCCTTTTTTTTTTTTTTAAATCAAAATTCAACATTTAGAGAACCATAATAAAGGACTCCCTACTCACAAAAAAATACAATCTAGATTTACAAATTTAGATAAACAGACAACCATAGAGGTAAAACACAATTCTTATATATACACCCTTTTATAATAGTAATAATAAAAAAGAACATCTGGACAAACCATAACAGAGGAGGCTCACAAGGCCTAAAAAATTTGAGAGATGCAAAGATCCTTCTATTCTAAAATGAGAACTATACAGTAGCAAAATTAGTGTTGAATTCTTTATTTTCATTTGCATAGCTATTGTATGAGGAAAACCTATAATTACAACAAGTTTACATTTTACTGCTCAATTTCTATAATGTTAAAACTGAAGTTGAAAAATCATATAGCCATTTGTTAGAAATTCCCTAGCTCATAAGTGTGATACCCCATCCTACATCGGAAGTATATGTGAATATGTCATTGAATATAAGTATGGACCTAGGTACTTATTATCGACTCAGGATATCATTTTTGGTACAATGAGGACGGTGACAAGCAATTGACTGTGGGTGTTACTAGTTCCATAGTAGTGGCGTGGGCTTTTGGACCTAGGTCGTGGCAGTTGGTATCAGAGCGGGTAGCTAGCTCAGATTATGGGAACCAAGTACTACACCATATGTGCAGTGGGAGCCAACTTTAGAATCCTGGACGTCCACAGTTTGGTCTTGGGCTTAGGCTAATTATTTTGGGCCCTAGCATAAACACTAAGCCTTAAATGGGGTTGAATGTGATATTCCCGTCCCACATCGTAAGTATGTGTGGATATATCATGAAATATAAGCATGGGCCTAGGTACTCCTTGTCAACTTGGAATATCCCTTTTGGTAAAACAAAGATGATGCAAAGTGGTTGATTGTAGGTGCTACAAGGCCTATAGTCATGGCACGAGCTCATAGGCTTAGGTCGTGACAGTGATACCATGTCCCACATTGTAAGTATATGTGGATAGGTAGTTATTGCCAAGTTGGGATATCTCTTTTGGGATAGTAAGGACGGTGCCAAGTAGTTGACCGCGGTTGCCGACAAGCCTATAGTCGTGGTACGGGCTCACAAGCCTGGGTTATGATAGTAAGTATCAGAGCAGGTAGCTAGCGTAGACTATGGGAACTAAGTGCTACACCATATGTGCGATGGGAGCCACCTCTAGAATCTTGAACATTCTATTGGTTGATCTTGTGCTTAGATTAATTCTATTGGGGCCTAGCGGGGACGCTAGGCTTTAAGGGGGTGAATGTAATAACTTGTCCTACATTGTAAGTGTACATGAATATATCATGAAATATAAGTATGGGTCTGGTTACACATTGTCAACTCGGGATATCCCTTTTGGTACAACGAGGACGATGCCAAATAGTTGACCACGAGTGCCGCCAGGCATAAAGTAGATACCGGGTTTGTGGGTCTATATTGTGACAGCTGGTATCAGAGCAAGTAGCTAGACCGAACTATGGGAGTTAAGTGCTACACTATATATACTGTGAGAGCCACCTTTAGAATCCTAATCGTCTACTGGTTGATCTTAGGCTTAGGCCAATTATGTTAGGCCTCAGCGGGGAGGTTGTGCTTTTAAAAGCGGGTAAATATGATACTCCGTTCCACATTGTAAGTATATGTGGATATGTCATGGAATATAAGTGTGGGCCTATGTAGTCATTGTCAACTCGGTATATCTATTTTAGTACAGTGAGGACGATGCTAAGTAGTTAAACGTGGGTGTTTCTAGCCCATAGTCCTCTCACATGCTCGTGGGCCCCATGACATTTGGTATTAGAGCGAGTAGCCTGTCCGAACTATTGGAGCTTAGTGCTACACTATATGTGCGGTGGCAGCCACTTGTAGAATCTCGTACGTCCACTGGTTGATATTAGATTTTTACCAATTCTATTGGACCCTAGTGGGGACACGGGGCCTTAAGGGGGTGAATGTGATACCCTGTCCCATATTGGAAATGTAAATGAATATGTTATGGAATATAAGAATGGGCCTAAGTACTCTTTGTCAACTCAGGATATCCCTTTTTGTATAATACGGACGGTGCCAAGTAGTTGACCGTGAGTGTCACCAGGTCCAAAGTCTTTGGTTGAGCTCGTGGGCCCAAGTGGTGACAGTAATATAATACCCCCTCTGATACGAACCAAGAGACTGAAGAGATCCAAGATTTAAGGGATCCCTTAGTAATGACAACTGGACCTATGACTCGAGCAAGACAACGAAGAATTCAAGATACACTTCATGGTTTGATGAAAGAAAGTTTACAAGAGATATCCAAGAACCATGATTTTCCTACTACTTCCAAATCAACTTGGAGGAATGTTATTTACATCAAGAATGAAGGAACAATG
>JAXGGT010009682.1:0-20501 GCA_035583425.1 Marsdenia floribunda
AACAAATGCTATAGAAATAACAATAATCCAAACAAAATTAAAGTCTATGCATATACATATATACTAATTAAAAAATTACCAAAAGTTTCTACTTCATACCCGACAATTACTAAAAACATACTCAAAAAAAATATATATATATCCATATCATTAAACACTTTACCCATATGCATATATACAATATATAAACAAAATAATAAAAAAATTACCAATACAAACAAACACAATAGCTTAAAAATATGCAAACCCAACACAAATTAACACAAATAATTCGTGGGAAATGGGGCATTTTGTTCCAAATTCAGGTAAGGGGTTTAAAGCCAAAAAAAAAAAAAAAATTGAAATTCTTTTTTTTTCTCAACTAAACTAATGGGTTTAATTAACCCAACAAAAATATAGCAAATTTTACCTAATTTACAAAAGATTCTTGCTTAAAATAAGGATTTATAGTGAAAAAATGGAAGAAGAAAGAAGAATGAGAAAGAAAAGTCAAAAAAAAAAATATACATATATATTATCCCGCCAAATATGGAAAAAGGCGCCCTACCCAACCTGGATCCATCCCAATTAAATCAGGTCTGGGTCAATATAAAATTAAAAAAAATGGATATGGGCCAAAAGTGGCAGGCTAACCGCCGTTTTTGGTGTTTTTTTTACCCAAAAATTTTTTTTAAAAAAATTGGGCCTAAAACGGCAACCCGATAGCCATTTCTGGTTGGGTTGGGCTATCATTTTTGAGTCCAATAAATAAATAAATAAATAAAATTATTATTTAAGATTTAAGGTATTTTAGGCTTTAGGGTTATAGTATATTTTACTATATAAATTATTTTTAAACACTTAAATAATGTAATAATAATTATATATCTAATTTGATAATAATAATTGAAAAAATTTAATCATTTCATATGTAAAGGTATAACATTTCATACATATAAGTTACAATGTATATATCTATATGTATTATATAAGGAACATCTTATTATATATATTAAATAATTAATCTGATCGTTGGATATAACAATATATATATAAATTATTCATATCGACAAAATTTTATTTTAATCGGATATTATTTCATGTGTCATCTATTTATATTTCTATATTTAATATTGAAATTTACACATTTTTTTATTTTAAAAAATCAAAAGTTTAATCTAATCGTTAGATTTGTTAAAAATATAATACAAACTAAACCTACAAAATTTGAAGCCAATCTGATACTATTTCATGTGTTATTCATCTCCTTTTGTAATTTTCATATCGAAATATTTTTATTTTTTTATTTTATAAAAATCAAACATTTAATCCAATCGATTAGATTTATTATAAATATATTAAAAATAAAATCTACAAAATTTGAAGCCAATCCGATACTATTTCATTTGTCATCCATCTATTTTCGTAATTTTAATATCGAAATATACACATTTTTCTTATTTTATAAAAATGAAATATTTAATCCAACCGTTAGATTTATTAAAAATATATTAAAAATAAAATCTACAAAATTTGAAACCAATTCGATACTATTTCATGTGTCATCCATCTACTTTCGTAATTTTAATATCGAAATATACATATTTTTCTTATTTTATAAAAATGAAATATTTAATCCAACCGTTAGATTTATTAGAAATATATTAAAAATAAAATCTACAAAATTTGAAACCAATCCGATACTATTTCATGTGTTATCCATCTACTTTCGTAATTTTAATATCGAAATATACACATTTCTTTTATTTTATAAAAATGAAACATTTAATCCAACCGTTAAATTTATTAGAAATATATTAAAAATAAAACCTACAAAATTTGAAGCTAATCCAATACTATTTCATGTGTCATCTATCTACATTTGTAATTTTAATATTAAAATATACACATTTTTTTTTATATAAAAATCAAGCATTTAATCCAACCGTTAGATTTATTACAAATATATTAAAATTAAAATATACAAAATTTGAAGTCAATCCGATATTATATGAATATTGATTGAAGTTATAAACTAGTATTTTGAGTAAAAACACGCTTTGTAATCGCCGTATTTGCTCAAATAAGACATTGTATTTGCCTAACCTAATACAAAACTTATAAAATCGTCGTAATGTGACGGTTCACAACCTGCCCTTTTAAACTGACACATTTTTCAAAAAATTATCAAAAACGACGGTTGGGGGGCAAACCGTCGCATTTGGTGGACCAAATACGACGGCCACGAGGCCGCTGCATCTGGTGCCCAAAAATGATAGTTTGAGGCCGCCATATTTGGTAGGTGTCGAATCTGCCAACTTTTTTTGTAGTGCCTTATGCATTAGAAGTTTGGAAACTTTTAACTCCGCTTACATCTACTAATTCTTACCCTTCTACCATCTTGATCATTTTCATTCTTTGATAGATTGGAACATTAACTGTCAAGCTCCCATTCCTATTAAGAATGTTACTATACTATGGTGCACACTCTTTCGATATATGACTTGCTCTATTTGGCATTGGAGGAATTCTATACTAGTTGAGGATTCTTTCACCATCCTCCCCCCCCCCCCCTTCACATTAGAATTACTACTATTTAAAAGTTTTTTTTATCCCATTTTCACTCTATTGAGGCTCATTTTTTACTCTTATGTAACAACATTTTAATATATTGATCCATTTTTCAGGGAAAAATATATCTCACGACATAATTCTTATTATGCTTAATCACAATCTTTATAATCATCCAATGAAATACAATGTTTGATTATGTCAAAACATAATATTCCTCATATTGAGAACCATAGTAATTTTATTTCTAAGAATTTAGTGACATAAATATTAGAGATAAACTTTAGACTTTGAATCTATGTAGAAATCTCAAGTTGGTCTAATATATGTTCTTAACAAATACATATGAATAAAATTTTGTTTCATATATACATATTCATATCATAAATATCAATTAACCTTCATGCTAATTAATATTGATATATTATGCTTACCATAACAATAATTAATTAAGGACATTTAGAATAATTAATATAATTCAAAGATATTATTATATAATAAAAATATTGTTGTGAAGTTCGAAGAGTTTCTTCGAAGTTAGTGGATGTCCATTATATCGAAGAGTTATCATTATCATTTTACATCGAGATCAACAATATAATTAGTATGATGATATCATCGATGATGCAATCCCCCCATTCTCGCCCCTATAAATAGAGGATCCTGAAGACCATTTCATTTAATAATGAACTTCATACGAAAGATACGAATTAACTTCTATCAAAGGAATCGAAAAGTTCATTAATAAAATTCTCCTCTCACTTTCAATCTATTTTCTCTTGTTACTTTTATACTCTTCTCGTTACTTTCATTATTCAGTTATTCCCCCAATTCATAACATGTTATCGACACGAGTCTCTATCATCGAGTAAGTATTTGAAGATTGTATTAAGAGGAAACAGGTATGTTATTTCTTCTCATGGGAAATTTGAGTAAGCTCGAATTGTGGCTCTTGAAGTTACCAGAAAAATTTATTTGTCATGAAGATTAGATGCCAAGATGCATCTAGCCGCGATGGGTCTGGTAGATACTATTATGCAAAATAATCAGTTATCGGTACAAGATCAAGCTAAAGCTGTGATTTTTCTTCGTTATCATCTTCATGAAGGTTTGAAAATAGAATATTTTACCGTGAAAGACCCTCCATGGTAAAATTTGAAAGAAAGATTTGACCACTTGAAGATGGTCGTCTTGCCTAAAGCATGGTATGATTAAATGCACTTGAGGTTACTGATAATACATGGATTTATGTGTTTTGGACCCTCTATGCTTAACATTTAATACATCCACTCTACCATTCTTATGATTTATATGTATTATTTTCGTTTATCAGGGTAATTTGGATTATTAAGCTATAATGGTCTTGATATTAAATTATTGAGCTTTTAATTATACTTTTATTTTATTCTATTTCAGATCCAACTCCAAGACCCAATAAGCAAGAAGATTCGGTCTACAATTAAAGGGGTCCGTGAAGTCCAAGAAATTAAAGAGAGAAAACCCTAAGAAGATTAGAGGGAGAGGAGGATTTAAAAGGGAAAAAAAAAAATCAGATTAGGAGAGGATTCGAAGAATTAGAGAGAGAAGCACGATCGAAGAGAGATTTTTGTCGAAAATCATGGCAGCTTAAACATCTTGTAATCGGTCTAGGGGAAGATGGTTCCAGGGCAATTCAGAGTTCCAGAACGTCATTGATTTTGGGTTGTATTCTAATTTTCAGATTTGATTACATTAGTCTATGAGATTGAATGATTATTCATTCGAATGGATTTTTGATATTGAACTTAATTTTTATTGGCGATTGTTAATAGAACGTTTACGTTTATTTCTATTTAATTGTTTTCAAATCTGAATTTTTCATGGATTCATGGATTACCTTGATGTTCATGGATCTTAGATTAAGCATGAGTAAATGGATTAGACGATTGTCTAGGAAACCTATTAATGATTAATCGAATTCTAACAGGTTGTTAGTAGGTGATCGGATCTTATTTGAGATTTCAAATTAGAATTCAATCAAGGGATTAGAATTGCAATTCAAGAATATTAGGAAGAACGAGGAAGAATTAAACTGAAACATCAACCCTAAGCTGATTACGTTTTTGCATTATTGTTTGCTTTTGAATTTATTTAGTGTATTTGTCTTTAAATTTACGTCAAGCATAAAATCCCCCCTTTTGAATTGAGATCAGTGTTTTCTTAATGTTGATTTAACGATTAGAGCTTCCTTGGAAGATGACCTTGTGAGCACTATATTGCATATTAGTTTTTAAATTAATCTTGGCAGGTTTGATGACAACCGCGAATTTAATTCTTTACCAGTTACAGGATTTTAAATCCATAGGTGAGTATAACTCTACAATGTTTAAAATTTCCTCGCAGTTAAAATTATGTAGAGAAAACATAACAGATGATGATACATTAGAAAACACATTCTCTGCTTTCATGCCACAAATCATTCTCTGCTTTCATGCCACAAATCATATAGCAACAATATCGTGAGAAAGGTTTTAAGAAATATAATGATTTAATTTCTTATCTTCTTGTGGCTGAACAAAATAATGAAGCCGGACCTACAGATTTTACTCTATTTCTAGAGTTAAATGTTGTTAGAAATAATGATCCCAGAAGAGATCGTTTTTGTAATCATCATAGTCCTGGTCGTAGATATGATTATTATCGTATCCATAATCGTGATAAATATGCCACTTATAATTAAAATTGTCAAAATAAAGATTCAAGTACTAAAAATATTGACGACTACTAGAAGTGGGTAAAGAATAATGATAAAGAAAATATGGTTTGAAAAAACTATGAACACGAATATTAGGTTGTGACATGAGAAATCGTTGGTCTCGTACCTATAGTATGATATCTAATTTATAGCTTAATATTATTCATCTTTTATTATTTATAGTATTGGTATTATTATTTTTCTATTTTATTATTTGATTATGTTTATCTTTTATTATTTTGGTATTTTGGTGTTTTGTTATGTGGTTCTTATGCTCTTATAGTTCAAATATATAATTTTGTAAATCTTTTGTTATTTCCATATGATTAATGTTTCATTTTCTTGATTGAAAAATGTTGAAGAAGATGTATGTCTAATTTATAGTGGAATTACGCACACCATAATTAAAAATGAAAAATATTTTTCTCATATGAACGTGGGAGAAACAAGCATTACAACAATAAATGGTAATTGGAAACTTATCGAGGGCTTCGGAAGAGCTAATATATTATTACCTGGAGGAACTATAATTGTAATTGATAAAGCACTATTTTCTTCCAAGTCTCAAAGAAATTTATTAAGTTTTAAGGATATCCTAGTAACAAATATCATATTGAAACTATGAAGGAAAATAATCATGAATATTTATGCATTACTCAAATGACCTACGATAATAAATCTTTTTTGGAAAAACAACAATCTCTTTCCTCTGGTCTATATTATGCAAAAATTCATGCTATTGAGGCGCATCATTTAGTAAATTAGAAGTTAACTAATCTTGTTACATTTATGATTTTGGCCGGGATCAATTATGATGCAAAAAATAGGTGAATTTACACATGGTCATCCTTTGAAATGTCAAAGGGTTTTGACTTTAGATAAACTCTCTTGTGTTGCATGTTCTAAAAGGAAATTAATCATAAGACTGTAATACCAAGCCCTTTTAGTAAGGGCAAATTAGGAGAATCACATTCTTTTTTAAGTGACAGATATTTCTTTTTAATATATTTTGATTAACATATATTAATTAGGGTTTAGTTATATCGTTATCAGGGTTTCTGAAAATTTAGAGAGGGCTTACGCTACGTCTTTTTCTAGTAGGTGGCCAATCATCAGGAACAGTCGGGGAGAACCCAATCGACAATCGTTAACGAGGTAAGTGAATTTCTCAATTCCTTTAGGCTTCAATTTGATGTTTGAGATTTTTAGAAAGAGTCTAAGCCAATCTTATGATATTTAGGTTGAGACTTGGTGTTTGAATAATAAGTTCAACTCTTGACTTGGGGATATCAAAGGTGAGTAAATAGAATATTTTTAATCCATCTTCCTTCGTATCTTTGTTTTATTTCTCATTCTTTGATTAGTTTTTGTCAGCGATTTATACATATGTGAGGTTGTGTGTATCACAACTCTTTAATTCTTCATCGATTTTTTTACCCATAAACACATATATATATTATCTAACTTTTCTTTGATTTCCGTATATATATTGTTAACCTTCCTTTCATTCTCTTCGATTTCTACACCCATATATATATATATATATAGCATCTAACCTTCTTTTTTTTTCTTTCTGATTTTCCTACTTGTATATATAAATTGTTTAGGCTCTATTGTTTTTCTTTCTTTTCGATTTCCGTGTGTATACATATGTATATCTATTGCTTATGTTTCTTCTCATTTCAATTTATTTAAAAGTCTTTAATTCTCAGATTTAAGAATAAATAGTTAGGAATTTGATTTCCTATTTCTTTTTGATATCCACAAAATTTCTTCTTCTGTTTTTAGATTCATGAATATGTATAGTTTTTCTTAATTCCTTTTTATTTTTGTTTTTGATGTTTGCTGCTAAAAGAATCCCTCTTTTACCTTCTAACTTATTTTATTATTAGTATTTTTATTATCCTTCTTTTACTACAAAATTTGATTATATATACTGTTCGTTATTATTTCTTGCTTTATACATATTATATATATATATAAACATACCATTTTCGTTGCTTTCAACAATTTCTTTTGATTGGCTGAATTGATAATTATCATAAATATAATATTTTTTTTCTTTCTTTCCTTTTATTTATTGAAGATTTTATTTATTTTTATTTTCTTATTTTATTATATTTCTTCAAGAATTGTTTTCTTGAAAATCTTTAATTTTTGATTTTTATTTCTTTTGGTTTTATGGAAATTCTTGATTTAATTTATTTAAAATCTTCCCTGAATAAATTAAAATTTTGGCTCAAGTCTGTTAGGAATTAGTTGGGAGAACATGTTCCACATTTGATAATTTTCTGAACCCATTGAGCATGGTGAAAATGCTCAACATTTGATAAAGTTCTGGCCGTCCTAATGGGAGTACAGTTAGGGCTAAATTCGGTTAAATCAACAAGTGCCTAAACTTGCTTGAGCCTATTAAAAGAAAATGATTTGAATTTATGATATTTTGTTTGTTGTTAAGTTTGTTAAAGGGAAGTCTATCTTGATTAGTTGATTGATATTTCAAAACAATTCCATTTCGATATTTTGAAATCATTCTTTTTCATTACTAATTTTCTGACGTTTTGAAAGTTGTTTTGGAAAACAAGGAATCTAAATATTCTGTTTATTCACTGAGCTTCTAACTCATTCCTTTCCCTCTTTTTATCCCTTCTTTTGCAGATTTTAGTAATGAGGAATAAGCGAGTAGGTGAAGCTTGACTCTCATTTTTAGTTTTGGATTCTTAGTCATTTATTTGCTTTGGGGATTGGATAATAATAATTATTAACATTACTTTTGTATTTGTTAGTTTTTAATAAGTTTGGGGTTGTATCCCTAACTGTGATGTGATCCAATGAGAGACTTATGTATTTCTTATTAGAATTTTCTTTGGAACTTTTTTAAAGGATACGGATTTGTTTGTTTTCTTTCTTTTTTGGGAAATTTTATTTGTGTTTTGAGTTCAGATGGAGACCTTGTACTCTTGGGGGAAACCTCAAGGGTACGGTTGTGCCATATCCTGGTTTCGGGGCATGACATTTAGTGGTATCAGAGTAATAGGTTGTGAATCCTTAGAATACTTAAGTAAGAATTGAGAATTTTGGTACAGTGTTAGAGTTCTATATTAGGTTCTCAATCTATTTGTTTGATACGTGTTTGTATTTTGGAATTATTATTTAGATAGCAAGGGGAGGAACTTCCAGAGGTCGTTATGTGGACCCTAACAGCGGGATAGGAGAATAAGATGATGATTTGAATGTACTACTGAGAGATTTAGGTCGCAGACTGTCTGCAGACAGAAGTGAAGATGTTGGGCCTTCTATGCCACAACCTGATCTTACTGCGGCCTTTTCTATGATGGCCCAAACAATGCGGGCCCCACAACGTCTTCAAGAAGAGCAGTTGAGGCAACAAGTAGAGCAAGAACATCACGATAAGAAAGTAGAGGATGGGATAAGATCATGTTATGAATGACTGCGGAAGGCAAGCATGCCAAGCTTTGAGGGAACTGCCGAAACTTGCAGAGAAGTGGCTCAAGAATTTAGAGGAGAAGAACTTCTGAGTACTTGAGGTGGGTGAGGATGTGAAGGCAGGTTTAGCAGTCTCTTTCCTCACTGAAGAGGCAGAGAGATGGTGGGAAGGTGTTGCACCGGCATATGTCACTGAGAGTTGTCCTCTAACTTGGGAGGTATTTAAGAAGGCTTTCTTGGATAACTACTTTCCAGAGACTCTTCGATTGGAAGTCAGAAAGAGTTCTTTAACTTGAAGCAAACAGAAGGAATGTCAATTGTGGATTATGTAGCCAAATTCAATTCCTTAGGGAGATTTGTTCCAAAGTTTATGGCTAATGAGAATCTCAAACTCCTACGATTTCGAGACGGATTACTTGGGAAAATTCAAGGTAAAATGGCTGCTATTCGATCACAAAGTTATACTGAGATATATGAAACTGCTATCAGTATGGAGGCAGATATGAAAAGAGCTAATGCTGTTATGAAAAATAAGAGGTAGAGATCATCGAAAAATGAAGGTCAAAATTCAAGTTCAGAGGTCCTCAGTTGGAGGCGAAAGAATTCCCTTTCAAGAAGGTTGCAACTAGAGATAAACGCAAGTCGTGTGAGACTTGCAATCATGTTCATCTTGGCGAGTGTAGATGGAAGACTAGAGCATGCTTCAAATGTGGAAAACAGGGACACAAAAATGGAAATTGCCCTGATATGATACCAGTAATTACAGTCAAGCCTAAAGAGCCAACAAAACTGACAAATTCTCAATCAAATGCAAAAGTCTTCGCTTTGTGGTAAAGGATTAAATTCGAGGCTATCGTCAAACCTGCCAAGATTAATTTAAACTAGAAAGGAATATAGTGCTCATGAGGTCATCTCCCAAGGAAGCCATAATTGTTTAAATCAAATTAAGAAACCACTAATCTCAATCCAAATTAAAAAGAGGGTGGGGTTTAATATCTAACGAAAATTTAAAAACAAATAAACAAGATGAAAAAGAATGTAAATCAATAATAAGAAATCATATCAGCCTAGGGTTGATGCTCCAATATTCTCGAATAGCAATTTTAATCCCTTGATTGAATTCTAATTTAAAATCCTAAATCAGATCCGATCACCTACTAACAATCTGTTAGAATTCAATTAAACATTAATAGGTTTCCTAGACAATCGTCTAATCCAACATCTCTTACTTAATCTAAGACCCATGAACATCAAGGTAATCAATGAATCCATGAAAAATTCAGATTTGAAAGCAATTAAACAGAGATAATTGCACATGATCAATTAACAATCACCAATTAAACCAAGTTCAATCTCAAGAAAATCCAATCAATCGATTAAACATTCAATCTCATGCTAACGAAAACAAATCTGAAAATTTAAATTACAACCCGATATTAATGACGTTCTGCAACTCAGAATTATCCTAGAAGCGTCGTCCCCTAGACCGATTATAAGGTGTTTAAGCTGCGATGATTTCCAAAAATCTCTCTTTCTTTAGATCTGTGTTTCTCTTCTTTGCTCTCTGATTTTCGAACCTCCTCACTAATATGATTTTTTCATCTTTTAATCTATCTCCCTAATCTTCTTTAGGGTTTTCTCTCTTTTTGGGTCTTCTTAGGCCTCTCCAATATTAGCCCAGGGCATGGACAAAGCTGAAATATAAGGCCCATTTTAACTCTTCGATGTTATTTGGAGTTGGGCCTGAAATAAGACAAAAACATAATTAAAGTCCAACAATTTAATATCAACCCATTAAAGTAAAATAATCCAAATAACACATAAAAATCCTAAGAATTTTAGAACATATGTATTAAATACTAAGCATAGAGGGTCCAAAATATATAAATCCATATATTATCACTTTGACAAAGAGATATGCTGAAAATACAAGTGATGTGGTCACAAGTATGAATGTAGTACACTCTTTGTCAATGTTTTCAGAACTGGACCGATGATCGAACCGGAAAAGTTAGTGATTCACGGTTTAATGGTCGGACCGTAATTGAACTGTAATTGGACCGGAGTAATTGGACAGGTGATGTCATAAATCAAAAAATAAAAAATATGCATTATAAATAATTAATACTCTCTATTTTTCTTATTTGTCTTATTGAAAAGAAATTAATTTTTTTATTCATCACTCTAAATTATGATAGTTAATAAATTTTCATAAAAATTGGACCGGTTCACGATTTTTATATTCTATACATATTTAAAACTAATAATAAATATAATTAATAAAAATTTTTACTTTAATCTTTACAAATAACTAATCAATTATAAGGGGGAAAAAATAGTGGGTGTATCTAATTGTAAAATTCAAGAACTATATGAAAACATTTTCAACTTTTACTGTTACATACTGTAAATAATTATAATAATAAATAAATAAATAATAAAGAAAGATAGAAGGAACCATTATAATCGAAGGGAACCCATTATTATTATTATTATTATTATTTTTGAGGATAAAGGGAAACCCATTATAATAGATGGGCTTTCTTTTGTTTACCCAAAAAAAAAAAAAAAAAAAAAAGTGGGGTTTCTTTAGGATAAGAATCCTCATTTTCTGAAACCCTAGCCTCTTCATTTTATTCAATCCTCCTCCGCCTCCATAGTGTTCCTTAGTGAGTTTCGTCCCCTTTTTCTTCTGAAGATTGAGTTCTCTCTCTCTCTCTCTTTCTCCTATTTGTTTGTGTGTTTTAGATTTATTAAGGTTGATTGTGTATTATATCTCGTTTGTCATCTCTTTGTGAAGTCTGTAAATCAGAAAGGTGTGTGAGGGGAGATAGTTGATATAGAAAGCTAATCATCTTCTTCTTCTTCATACATTAATGTGGGGAGAAAAAAACAAGAAGAAGAAGTCATCAGAATAGCGCGGCGCGGAAAAATTTAGCTAGGGTTTCATCATTTTTTTTTTTTTTAATAAATGAGGGCTTATACTTTAACTCAACCATTTCGAAAGTTAACCGGCCTGTTCATGGTTGGACCGGTTTGACCGGTCGATCTAAACTGAGTCAGTTTTTTTATCACGATTTTTTAGCAAAAAGGTTTTTATGTAAAAATCAAACCAGTTTAAGGACCGGTTGGACAGGTTCACGGTTCAACCGGTCTGACCGGCCGATCCGGTCCGGCCCTCAAAACATTACTCCTTGTTATTAGACGCATTATATTTTTTTAGAGTGCTCATCGAAAGCGTGTATGGTTGCATTTGAATATAGTTTAAGTCTACATTTATATTTTATCTCTTAGGGAGTGACAATGTTCTAAGTTTCGAGGATGAAATTTTTCGTAAGGAGGGTAGAATGTAATACCCAACCCCTTTAGTAAGGACAGATTAAGAAAGTCACATTTTTTTTAAGTGACAGATTTTTTTTTTTAATATCTTTTAATTAACCTATATTAATTAAGGTTTAGTTATATCGTTATTGGGGTTTCTAAAAATGTAGAGAGGGCTTACGCTACCTCTTTTTCTAGAAGGTAGCCAATCATCAAGAATAGTCAGGGAGAACCCAATCGACGATCGTTAACAAGGTAAGTGAATTCCTCAATTCCTTTAGGCTTCGATTTAATGTTTGAGATTTTTAGAAAGAATCTAAGCCAATCCTATGATATTTAGGTTGAGAATTGGTGTTTGAATAAGAAGTTCAGATCTTGACTTGGGGATTTCAAAGGTGAGTAAATAGAATATCTTTAATCCTTCCTCCTTCGTATCTTTGTTTTATTTCTCATTCTTTGATTAGTTTCTGTCAGTGATTTATAACATATGTGAGGCTGTGTGTATCACAACTCTTTAATTCTTCATCGATTTCCGTACCCATCTATATGTATATATATTATCTAACTTTTCTTTGATTTCCGTATATATATTTTTAACCTTCCTTTCATTCTCTTTGGTTTCTATATATATATATATAGTATCTAATCTTCTCCTTTTTTCTTTGTGATTTTGGTACTTGTATATATAAATTGTTTAAGTTCTATTTTTTTTTCTTTTCGATTTTCGTGTATATAAATATGTATATCTATTGCTTATGTTTCTTCTCATTTCAATTTCTTTAAAACTCTTTAATTCTCAGATTTAAGAATAAATAGCTAGGAATCTGATTTCTTGTTTCATTTTGATCTCCACAAAACTTCTTCTGTTTTTAGATTCATAAATACGTATAGTTTTTCTTAATTCCTTTTGATTTTCGTTTTTATGTTTGCTGTTAAAAGAATCCCTCTTTTGCCTTCTAACTTATTTTATTATTAGTATCTTTATTATCCTTCTTTTACTACAGAATTTGATTATATATATACTATACATTATTATTTCTTGCTTTATACGTATATTATATATATAAAAACATATCTTTTTCGTTTCTTTTAACAATTTCTTTTGATTGGCTAAATTGATAATTATCATTGATATAATATTTCTTTCTTTCTTTCTTTTTATTTATTGAAGATTTTATTTATTTTTGTTTTCTTCTTTTATTATTTTCTTCAAGAATTGTTTTCTTGAATATCTTTAATTTTTGATTTTTATTTATTTGGTTTCTTGGAAATTCTTGATTTAATTTATTTAAAATCTGCCTTATAAATAAATTAAATTTTTGGCTCAAGTCTGTTAGGAATTAGTTGGGGGACCATGTTCTACATTTGATAAATTTCTAAACCCATAGAGCATGGTGAAAAAGCTCAACATTCTATATAAGTTCTAACCGTCCTAATGAGAGTACAATTAGGGCCAAATTCGGTTAAACCAACGAGTGCCTAAACTTACTTGAGCCTATTAAAAGAAAATGATTTGAATTTGTGATATTTTGTTTGTTGTTATGTTTGTTAAAGGGAAGTCTATCTTGATTAGTTGATTAATATTTCAAAACAATTCCATTTCAATATTTTGATATCATTCTTTTTCATTACTAATTTTCCGATGTTTTGATAGTTGTTTTGGAAAACAAGGAATCTAGATATTCTGTTTATTCACTGAGCTTCTAACTCATTCCTTTCCCTATTTTTATCCCTTCTTTTGTCGATTATAGTGATGAGGAATAAGAGAGTAAATGAAGTTTGACTCTCGTTTTTCGTTTTGGATTCTTTGTCATTTATTTGCTTTGGGGATTGGATAATTAATATTATTATTACTTTTGGATTTGTTAGTTTTTAATAAATTTGGGGTCGTATCCCTAACTATGATGTGATCCATTGAGAGACTTCTGTATTTCTTATTAGAATTTCCATTGGGGACATTTTAAAGGACATGGATTTGTTTGTTTTCTTTCTTTTTTTGGGAAATTTTATTTGTGTTTTGAGTTCAGATAGAGACCTTGTGCTCTTGGAGGAAACCTCGAGGATATGGTTGTGTCATGTCCCAGTTTCGGGGCATGACAAAAACCTTCACCATTGAAAGTAGGAGTTGAAAGTCCTACATTTCTAGAGTGGATTCATGGTGATATATGTGGACCTATTATTCCAACATGTGGGCAATTCAGATATTTTATGGTTTTAATTGATATATCGACCCGTTGTTTGCATGTTTGTTTATTATCGACTCGTAACTTGGCGTTTGCGAGATTACTTGCCCAAATAATTCGCTTAAGAGCACAATGTCTTGATTATCCTATTAAGTGAATCCGTCTAGACAATGCTGGTAAATTTTCTTCACATGCATTTCATTCTTATTACATGTCAATATGAATAATTGTTGAACATCCAGTAGCTTATGTTCATACACAAAATGGTCTCACTGAATCATTTATCAAAAGATTACAATATGAGAATAAATCTCCGTACATATATTTGGGGACATGCTATTATGCATGCTGCAACATTTGTGCTTTTAAGGCCATCGAGTTATCATAATGTTTCTTCTTTCCATTTAGCTTTTAGTTCAGAGCCTAATATTGCTTATTTGAGATTTTTTTGGTGTGTTGTATATGTTCCAATTGAACTAACCCAATGTAAAAAGATGGGTCTTCAAAGAAGATTAGAGATATAAGTTGGGTATGATTCCCATCACTTATAAGGTATCTTGAACCTTTGACGGGAGATGTTTTTACAGCAAGATTTGTTGATTCCCATTTTGATGAAAATTTGTTTCCCAAATTAGGGGGAGAAAATAAATGGCATAAAATAGAACTTGCTTGGACAACATCATTGAGCCATTTAGATCCACGCACAAGCGTGGGTGAACTGGAAGTTCAAAAGATAATTCATTTACAAAGAATTGCAAATCAACTATTAGATTTTTTGCTAACTCTAGTAATGTCACTAAATTGCACATTCCAGCAATAGATGCTCCTATAAGAATAGAGGTTCCTGCAAGACATAATGTAACTCCTATAGTTGTTGAATCAAAAGCACACTAGAAGCATGGCCAACCCTTTGGTTCTAAGGATAAAAATCCTCGAAAGAGAAAAGGATTAAATGATCAAGATGGTCATATTGAAGAAATAGAAAAAGAAGACCAGGTGAAGTGAGAGGGAAGATGCCTTCTAGATGCCCAATTCCTTTTTCAAAAAAAAGAGAAAGCCTACCTTTTTTTATGAGGTTACTTTCTCATCTGTTCAAAATCATGCTTATAGCCTAATATACTGAAAATATATCGACTTTTATTTGATATTTTTATCCTTAATTGTGATTAAATATGTTGATAAATATGATTTTAATTAAAAGAAATTGATTTATTATCACATTTTATTTTGTACGGTAAAATCATCAATAATGCTAAAGAAATATCAAAGTTGGGAGAATTTTGATATATATCTAAATTGGAGAAGATAATGACAAAATAAAATTGTTGGAAAAATTAAGAAAATGAGAAGACATCCGAGTCCAATTAGAAAAATTAAATAAATTTTATTAGATTAGACTTATGATTTTATTCTTATTTATAAATAACAACTTAGAAGAGAATCAAGCATGAAGGGAATTTAGAGATAGTATAAAGACTAGTGCAAACCAGCAAAACTGTCTCAAGTCTTTCTCTCTCTTATATTAGAATCAATTGTATGCTCTATTCTAGCTACAAGAAATTAGATTTTATCATGATTAAGGCCTTTTTGTGAAGGTCGAAATGTTGATGGATTTTGTAGTTTAATTTATTATTTTTATTAATATCAAGTCCTTGTTTATTATTATTGCTTGTTCTTAATTCCTGTAATAATCTAATCAATAATTGCATGATATTAAATTTAACCTATACATTAGAAGAGACTAGATTGAATTGGAAGATGGTAATAGTAACACTTAGTAAAATTGACTAGGAATAGATTCAATTTCTATTGTGTGGTTTCTAGCCTTTAAAGTTATAAAGGAATTCCATATAGTTTAAGTGGTTTTGGTTGTTAAAATCACAAAAGAATTTGATTGATTTACATAATGAAACTAGGAACCATATTTGGAAATTCTATCGTAAACAAACTCAAAAAATAAATTAATATAACTAATATCCTTCATAAAAGAAGTAGGTTGAATCAAAGGTGTCTTAGTCTGTTCATATTATTAATTGTTTCTACAGAAATATCATTTTATTTATTTTTAGTAGTTAATCAAATTCAACGATAATATTTTTTGTTTAAGTTGAATATAAAGAAGGAAAATTTATATATTAGCAGTCTTGAAGGATCAATATTTTTTATTATTTTAACAAATTTTATACTTGCAATCTAGCATCAAAGCCTTGTCCCTACCCTAGATAGGTAGGCTACTAATGGAGGACCAAGACAGTGTTAGAAATCTAGCTAGCTTTCTAGTCGTGTAATGTGAGCTTATTGTGCAGTGCTTCTTAATTCCATTTCGAAGACACTTTCAAGAAAACAGCTAGGTTTAGGACTCAAAAGGACAAGATAAGATGGCTTAATAAGGGCATGCAAGCAAGCGTGCTTGACTATATAGGGGATTTCCTAGGAAACTAGAAAGTCACACCTGTGAAAGTGAGAGTAGGCTATCATTTCGTTTGAAATCTTTTCCATTTTGTTTTGTCTAGGTTTGCCTTTGGCAAAGATTATGAAATCTTTAATCTACATTCTATCTATTGGGATCCTGGTACTTGTGCACACCTCATGATCAATTGTCTACAATGATTTGGAAACCACATTTCTCCATCATATAATCAAGAAATCTGCATTCAACTCTATCATATGCTTTGCTCATGTCGACCTTCAATGCAAAATATTGTGTATGTGTATGTGTATGCTTACGTGATTTAAATGATTAAAAGATTTCATTAGTAAGAATAAAATTATATTAATTAATAGACTTCCTTTAACAAAAGCATTTTGAGATTTATCAATCACGATTGATAAGACCTTCTTCAATCTATTGCATATTCATTTAGAAATTATTTTATAAATTACATTGCATGAACTTAAAGGTCTTAATTTATTAATTTTTGTTGCCTTTTTCACCTTAGGAATAAGAGTTATAATATATATGATTAATATCACCTAAAGTAAACTCTCATTCAAACATATGAGAACAAAAATACACACTTGATTTCTGATAATGAGCCAAAAATCTTTGATAGGAAACTGCATGCATAAAAACTTCACAAAAAGGGGTTAATATCTTGGACATTGAAAGCCTTTAAAACAATGATGAAGATTGAAGAACAAATTCTGCAAATTGTACCTTTTCACAAAAAGGGGTTAATTGGCAGTTGCAGAGATTTTATGTTAATCATATCCATTTCCTTTGGTTCCTGCTCAATCTTCCAACACTCTGAATTCACAAAAAGATGCGATCATTGGTCAACAAGTTTCTGCAATTTCTCAGCTGCTTCATGCACTTCTTTGAGTATATTACCATTGCATAACTTCTCCATCTTCTCTAATTTGTTGGAAATCTCTTGCAAAACTTTAGCACCCTCTTCCCCCACCGTTTGAGGTTCGTTGCAGAAAACTTGTCTTTTCTCCATTGGAGCCTAATTTCCTGTTATATATATATATTTGCTGAAGGAGAGAGGAAAAGAGCCATAGATAATATGTTCCCTCTTTGTTCACATTCTTACCTGAATTTTGGACATGATGCACCCATGAAGTGCAATAACCATAAATGCATAATGCCTCAAAGCTCCACTTAATCTCACAAAGCTTTTCCATGGATAATTAAGCATTCTGTAACGCCCATGAGGAGGTTCCCAAACAGCAAAGCCTAACTGTTGATAAATTACCAGTTCTGAGTACCCATTTTCCTTTTCTTTTGTTTCACAAAAACAAGGAGATCGAATCTAAGAAATATCACCGTACCAAAGTCTGCTCCCGAGTTGGTGACTCCAACACTGATCTGTAGCCATTGTAAAACAGATCAACTGAGGCTTCTTGATATGTGAAAATTTTTGAGGGTATTCACTCGTAGTCAGTGCCTTTCAGATATCCCATAACACAACCTATAGAAATTTTGAAGATTTTGTCAAATCAGTTATACATATATATGTATTCTCATATTAAGATTACATAGAATCTTGTAAAGAAGTTGCAAGATTCTTGAAATTTTTTTACTATCAATTGATGCAGATCCCTTCCTGACCAGATTGGAAAGATGCAAATATTTATGATGAAACAGGTGACAGCACCAAAAGCAATTAGCACCAGTCTTGTTAGATTGCAAATATATAGTCCCATGTTCTGTTTCCAGCAACCATTAGGATACAATATGTCAATACAAACACACTGTATCCATAGTCATAAGGAGCCACACAAAGATAGATAGAAAGAAGTGTATATATATATATCTGATTTTAAAATCAAACATTTTCTTGAATTAAATTGTTAATTAGTAAACAAACCTGTAACGAAGAAACTCAAGATAATCACTGCTTTTCCCGCCGCCCGGCCAGCAATGATAGTTCAGCAAAAAACAAGGCAAGAATTGCAGCACAGAACGTCCCAAAGCCTCGATTGATACCTTTTATGAACGTTGCATCTGAATTAAAGCAACAAATGCATTAATTGATCAAAAAACAGCAGCAGCAAAAGGAGGAGAAAAATCACATTTTGATCAAATTAAAGATTACCTATGCTATATTCAAACATAACAATAACTGTCAAGATTGCCCATATTGAATACTGTCCTACATCATCGAAAGATTCTTCCAACAGTATGAGCAGAGATACAAGAGACAATGCTAATCCCATCTTCATTGCAAAAACAACTTTTCGCGGATCAGACCTTCCCATTTCTACTGCTCTCTTGGTGAAATCCTTAACCTCCTCACACAGCCCTCTAAAATTGTCATAAAATAATCTAGCTCTCTTTCCATGCTCGACCGAGCTTCCCGATAAAATCAAACTATCATGTAACGAGTTGGTCTTAATCATAATTCTTCTTCTTCTTCTTCTTCACTGTGGAACTGACGAAATTCTGGTGACAGAAAACGCAGCTTTTCACACTAGAAGAAAAGATTGCATCGGAGGGGAAAACAATTTAGCAGTACATATATATATACTAAGACATAAACAGAAGATGTTATGAGCCGATACTGTGATTTGCTGTTCTTTCATTGCATATCTATATCTAATGCATATGCCACATGCTCATGAAAAACTTGTGTCTACAATTTTAGTCCAATAAAATATTATCACCCAGTGACCAGAATGCTTCCAATAAAATATTAGATAAGTTGAGTTTGTCCTTTGCTGATCTCTCGCGGGGTATAGTGGGACTTCGACGGAAAAACACGTAGCAATGACTTGAGACAATTTGGTGTAGACTTTATGGATTGTTGCCTGTTGTGATATCATCAAAAAAAAAAAAATAATAGGCAAATTGGCACATTTAGTCCCCAAACTATTGGCATTTGGTGGTTAAGGTCCCTGAACTATTTTTTTGGTGAAATAGATCCCCAAACTATGGGCAATTGGTGATTAAGGTCCTTCCATCCAAATTTTCTGTTAAATCACTGTTCACCCGTTAAATCACTCTTTGAGTTGTTATCGGAAGCTCTGGGGCTCAAATCTAATCATCTGAAAGACATGTATTGTGCTGAGGGACTTATACTTCTTGGCCATTACTACCCTGCATGCCCTGAACCAGAATTAACTTTTGGCATTAGCAAACACATAGATAGTGGTTTCTTAACCATACTTGTACCGGATCACATAGGTGGCCTTCAAGTTCTTCATGAAAACCAATGGGTTGATGTGCCCTTCTCTCCTGGAGCTCTAATAATAAACATTTCAGATTTTTTACAGGCAAGTAAATCTTGTGTTGTTAAATACTATGTCACTTAAAGTGCCATCATCATCAGTTACATTATCCTCCAACAGTTGATGAATTTGCTAATTGGTGATGGTGTTTAATTTTTTCCTTCACAGCTGATAACCAACGACAAGTTCAAGAGTGCCCAGCACAGGGTGCTGGCTAACAAAGTTGGGCCTAGAATTTCTATTGCTTGTGGTTTTAGAACGCATTTTCAAGAAGGGATTGAACCAAGATTGTATGGACCAATAAAAGAGCTGTTGTCAGAGAAAAGTCCTCCCGTCTACAAACACATCACGGTTAAAGATTACTTAACACGTCGGTACAACAGAGGCAAAGAAAGATTTCAAATTACACACATTATGGGTTTGTTTCCTAGAAGAATTGTGTCCGATTCATTGCAGAAGAAGAAGAAGAAGAAGAACGGTTTCTTCCTTTTTTTTTTTTTTTTTTTTTTGTTTTTGAATTGAAAAGACCAAAATGCCCTTGAGGGGTTTTTTTTTTTTTGTAACAGGTGAACAGTGACTTAACAGAAAATTTG
>JAXGGT010009691.1:0-20498 GCA_035583425.1 Marsdenia floribunda
ATTTATTCAAGAAACCCTAAAACCTTCCAAAAATAAAAATAAACCAAAATAATACTAAAACTAATATAAAGAATCGAAAAAACTATCAAGAAATGTAAAATAAGAAGCATAAAAAGACATCAAAAACATGATATATTTTTGTGTTATCAGTTTTTAACGATTTCACCTCCTCCACTTCGGCTTGCAGTGATTTCCTCGAAACAATTTCCATCTCAACCTTATCTTTGATCTTGTTATATCACCGGAACAACTCTAAATCGGCAAACCAAGCCTAAACGAAGAAGAATTATCAGACAATCATAATATCTAACAATGCCAAAACAAAAATCATTTACATATCAATCAAACAAAAACAAAATCACCATGAAACATCATGAAGGTAACCACTCACATCACATTTTTTCCTTAGCCAATACCCTTCAAAATCACCAAAGCTATACTTTCCCAACTCCGCACTCTCACTAGGGGGATAACCCTTCATCAGATAGTCTTCAAAATCTTTGGCGTTACTCAACTTGCCCTTGGTCATCACATTCCAGTCAGGCACAAATTTCGTCCCTTCATCTTTCGGAGCTTTTGCATTGGAAACTTTAGTTTCCCCTTTTTCCTTGTCATCTGGTTTAGACGATGGGAGTTCCTTACACATTGTCTCCTTTAACACTCTAATGTTCTTCCCCGCCACACCATCCTTCTTAGTGGTAACCTTGTGCCTCACCTCTGCACTGCCTTCTTTTTGAGACGATGCCATTTTCACTCCAGACAATGTCTTTTTCATCGTCTCTTTTGGTAGAGACTCATCGGCCTTCTTCCCTTGATCATTCTTGGCTTTTTTCTCCTTCTCTGCAAATTGCCCTGGAGCATAATAAGAAATACCATCTAACGAATAACTTCCTCTACGAGGAGGAGAAGCTAAAACTTTACTACATGGTATCATAACGTTACCATTGTGCAACTTTCTTTTCTTCTTGGCTAAGAGATCTTTAGCAATAGCTTGAGTAGCACCAGCTCCTACCAAACAACCAACAAAAAATTTCAATAACAAACGATATTAAAAATTTATAAGCCAAACACTAAAGATATTCAGACTATCATAAACTAAAATAAACTAAAATAACAACATAGACGATCATATATATCGAAATTACAAAACAAATTTATTGATCAAGACTTTCAAACTATTATGCACTAAAATGACAACTTGCATTCAGACGATCATATGTACAAAATTATAAACCAAATTACACGGACGATCAAAAAAGGAAAAATCACAATTTACATAAATTTCACAAATAATCAATAAAAACTCTTTAACATATACAAACGAACAAAAATAAAGTAAATCATACTTAGCCAAGAGAGTTTTACAACTTGATCCCCCGCTAACCCTGCTGCTTCAAGTAAACCCTTCAGCCAATCCAAATATACATCTAATGTAAATCTCAAAGTGTTTAACTTCATAACGTCAGCACTCATCTTTTCTTCGCTAGTGTACCATTTAAACTCATTGTTCAGATAAAACTTATAGTTCCAAGGTTGTATTAAATCCTGAAAATCTTCATGCCTTAAATAAAAACAATGTTAAATTTATTAGAGAAATGGATAGAAAATGGTATTGGTAGAACATATTCCACAATTTTTTTCCTTCTATTTATCCTTTGTTCCTATTTTCTTTAAAATATAAGAAATAAAATGATAATTTTACCAAACTAAAAACCAATCATTCCATCCCCATTAGTCACTATTCTCTATTAACAGTAGTAGAGTCAGTAAAGCAAACCATGAAAAGTATTTCAAACATAAGTATATAATCTACCGAATCTCAAATGCTATTCAAATCTGATACGGTAAAATACTTATATCACGTGTATGCCAGGAAAATAACGACACCAACCTTGACTTTTACAAATGATGACTGTCTTCTTTCCAGAACCAGGAGGGGCTTTACCCCCGTAGGAACCTCCGATGATTAAGTTAGTAACGTATCAGAGGAAAATAATATATCAGAGCAAACAGATAAAGAAAGACACAGTCCTTATCTGATAAGAGCCAATCCCCCTCACATAAGAGGAAGCTTCCTTTTATAAGTGGTTTCTCTTTGTACCTTGAGATTCGATCCTTCTAGACATGTGTGTGGTTATCTTCTTGATTTATTCTGGAGGTGCCATCTGTCCCATTACTAGACTTCAAAGTGCTCTTAAATGTGAAGAATTCGTACCCACTTGAGTGTGTATCAAAGTAGTCGGCGTGTGTCAGTTGCGTCACATTATGCCAAAGGTATTTGATACGGATCCTTCTATTTCGTCAACGAACTCGTCGACATGAGGGGAGTTGGCTTGGGCCTAGTTCGGTCTCGGTTATATGTTTATGAAATGCGGCCTGCACAGCCCACTCACTCAAATCGGTCTCCACACTCCACCAAGAGCAAGTAACCAGGCTCCTGCATCTAGACATCGAAGTATCACACTTATGAAACACTCTATTCGTTCAGTGGCCCCTCACATTAGTCGAAAAGGCTTTGTTTTGGCTAATGTGGATTCGCCCCCAGTGGAATAGGTGATGAGGAGCCTTCGCCAAGTGTCACGCCCCTTCATTTCAAATTGGCAGCCGTACCATTGAATGCGGCCGTCAATTTCTCTTTCCTTTTTCGATAACCGAGAAACTCATAATGAGTTTCTCTCTCCTCCTCGGGCTTGTGGTGCAATTAAATGCCATATTCAAAAGTTTTTCTTTTCTCGCGTGGTCTTTCTTCCTTTCTTCTCCATTTTTGCCTGTTTCTTCCTTTTCTTGAGTTTACTCTCTCTGCTGCTGCTTCTTCCGAATCTTGCCACTGCACCTTTGCGTCGTTGTTTCCCTTAATTTCACTGAACGAAGCCTTTCCACTCCTCTGCAAGACAAAACGGTAAGGGTTTTGGCTGAAGAACAGTGTATTTTGATATCGTTTCTTGACTTTTCTGGGTTTTTCTTCCTGTATTATTCTCTTGCCCTTTATTCTGCCATTGTTAGTCTTCTGAGTAGAGTATTCTTGCCATTGATATTTTGTTGTTAGGGTTGCTTTTTAGACAAAGTTCTGAGCATCTAGGAACGATTCTGAGGATAGGGTCATGGGTGTAAAACATGCCGCTAGGAAAGTTGTGTGAGCTTTGAGTGGAGTTCGTCGAGGGCCCTTGTGCGAAGTTAAGGTTAGGTGCTGACTTAGAGCGACCTCTAGGTTCCCAAATGATAGACTGCTTTGAAGAGGAATAGATTCACTCCTACCTTGCGAACTTCTGGTTTTCTGAAATTCTGTCTGATGTAGACAAGTCGTTTATGTCTAGTAACTTCTCCAATTATAGTGCCCACAATATCCATTCCGTTATTGAAATTTCAGACTCCAGTATGGCATCCAACCAATCTGCCAATGAGCGTCCAGCTCAAGTAATGTCAGATGTCAAAGTAGAGTATACTAGGGTCGATGTTGAGGATGTTACCATTTTGGCAACTGAATTTGAGAGGGGTACATCGCCTACGCATGGTGAGGGTGAGAGGTCGCTGCTAGTCACAACGGGACCTGCCTCGGACTTCGAAACGACGATGACGGAGTCCAGTTCTGTTGAACTTCACCCCAAGAAAGGTCACAGCACAAGGTCGTCAGCGGAGTCTGACACTTGTTTTGCCCTCACTAAAAATAAGATAACCAAGGCAAACCTGAGTACACTTCGGCTGAAGTACGGCATCGACCGCTCAGAGTATAGGCTATTCACCAGAAGGGAGGTCACTTCCATGTCGACTGTGGCCGTCCCAATTCCCGTCGCCCATTTTGAGGCTAGACTTCGTCTGCCTTTGGACCCTAGCTTTGTCGACTTTCTACTCTTCGTTAAGGCACAACCTACATATCTACATCCCAACACAATCCATCTCATCATGTGTTTGATCGTTTTATGTAGGCAGTTGAATCTCGAAGTGTCGAAGAACTTGATTAGACACTTCTTTTCTTCACTTCGCATGATTAAAAATTTCTTGTCCATGCAACCTAGGAACAATGTCGTTTCCCTTTTAAGCGGCATTCCAAATAAAATCGTTTGGACAAATAAGTGGATTATGGTAGAAGCGAGACATGGATTCCCTTTCCCTCCTTTAGTTGGTCAAATCCACAAGTGGGATGCTTTGGGTTCTGAACCTCAGTGGTCGAAGAGCGACCTTAAGTTCCTAGAACTTATGGAGGACAGTCTGGGTTCAAACCCTCACACCCAGGAGAGCTTCTATTCCATTAGCGACCTCTTGAGTAGGGAAAGCCTACTGGAAGCCGGTATCGGCTCCTCCGAGGAAAGGAGAAGAGAACTAGGCTTAATAGGAGAAGTGCAGGAGTATGATACTTGGACTCTTCATCCTGACAGGGTGTTTTCCAAAGCTTATCTTAGGTGCTCTGACAAAGCATTAGCGAGCTGTGAGCCCGTCGTGGACGAAAGTATAAATATTATATTTTTATTTTCCTTGTCGATCTGCATCACTTATATCTTTTGATCACTGCTTTCCTTTTGTAGACATGAGTGCCTTGAAAAGATTTGTTGCTTTGGCTGAGAAGAAGAAGCCCGCCAGTGTGGAGGCCGTTGCGAAGGCCACATTCACTCCGCCTGTCCCAGTCATTAAAGTTGCTGACCCTTCCATCAGGGAGAAAGTGAAGGAACAGCCCAGCGGGATAGTTGCGTCGTCGGACACAGGTGCTGCCAAAAGCACCTCTACCTCGTCCATTCCACCTCACCAACCCCCAAAAAGGAGCGATCGAGATGAAGAACCTGCTGTCATTACAGAAAGGCAGCAGGGTACTGAAGTGATTGATATCCCAGTAAACCCCAACGTCAAAGTCCACAGGGGGCGCCTCGCCCGAGACATTTGGGGGGGGTCGCGTTCTAATGACTCCAGGGGTGGTATGCCGGCTGAGGGAGGAGTTATGGACTCTGAAAGATTGCCATGGTTCAGGAGCGACTTCCATTACCCCCAATCACCGGCTAAATTTCACAATTTAGCACACGAAGTACTACGGTCTACTCCCTCAATTGAGGGTCTGCGTGTTAGCAGCTCGTAGGCTACTCCGTACCTAGGGGTCATTCCACTCAGGCGGAGTATTGACCCCGATTACTCCAAAAATAATTCAAGGCATGAAGATTGAGGAATCTGCCAATTTAGGAGCTTCCTACTTCGCTCGGGTAATCTGAAATTTTTTTTTTGTTTTTGAAATATGTTGTATTGACTCCTTGTCTTTCTTTAGGCAATGTCACACTATTCATAGATCGCCTTGGAGGCTTCCTCCTCTGAGGCTTCCAAAAAATACGCAGTAGGTATTGTGGAGAAGTACAACCAAGCTCGTTCACGTGTTGTCGAGCTTGAGGTAATCTTGGCGGAGATGAAGGTAGAGCTAGGGAAGCGAAACCAGGAAGCAGAGCTGGCCATAAGCTCGCGTAATAAATTGGCCGCTTCGTTTGAAAAACAGAAAGGAGAGTTGAAGGCAAAGTGCGCCAAGGTGGAGACTTTAAGGACTAGGCTTGCCGCTCATGAAGATGTCAACAGGGAGCTTAAAGCTTCATAATGGACAGCCAAGGCAGAGGTCGAGCGTCTGTCAAAGTTGGTGGACTACTATGAGTCCAGGAATTACACTGAAAAGATCGTTATGGAATTCCAGGGCTCTGATCAGTATAAGGATGCCCTTGCCTTCGCCTCCTACGGCTATTTGAAGCAGGGACAGGCGCATATGGTCAGGCAGTTACACTATTATTTTAAGGAAAAGACGCCGTTGATCAATGCGTACGAGCTGTTCTTTGCTAGTAGGGAGGCCAGAGCCGGGGCTGACTTCGTCCCTTTCTCCGACAAGGAGCTGAAGGAAATAAATTTGCTAGACATTGAAAATGAAGAAGAGCCCTGGATCCCGCCAGCTCGATCCATGCCCACCTTCTTTGAGTCTGTCGATGGTACTTTACCGGCTGAACTTGCTTCTGGCAGCCCCAGCAGGCAGCTCCTTGAGGTCGGGGTGACTAGTGCTTCAGCCATTGAAATGGCTAATACTAGGCACGTCGAGGTGGCCGATCTTTCAAATAAGGAGATAGGGGTAGCTCCAACTACTGAGGTCTCCGTCTCCGGCAAACTTCCTGAGGTAACCAATCCCTCGAATAAGGAGATAGGAGTAACTCCAAATATTGAGGTCTCCGTCGCCGGCGACCTTCCTGAGGCCGTCGTAACCGCAACTTCGTCAACCGTGCCTCCTCCTTCTCCATCTTCTTGAAGTCGTCATGTTTGTTTTTTTTTTTTTGACTGTAATAGGGTAAGAAGCTTGTAACTTGTTCCTTAGTAATGAAAGAAATGATGTTCTCAGTTTTTCAAGCATAAGCTTTCCTTACACCTTGTGTTATTTCGTTTGTTTTTGTTTGTTTTATATTTCATAAGCCATCATATATATTGCTCATGGTAATAAACAAATCAATTCGACCTTGAATAATAAATATGCAAATCACACAAGCTTTACTCAAGTATAACAAGCGGATTTATGAATTGTGTATATAAGTGTCTTGTTTTCGACAATCTTATTATCATCTCAACATCGCATCTCGCAATCGAGGTTCTTATTCACTCGAAATACAATATAACAGTAAATGCACATTGCTGATTTACACATAGTATTTTTTGAGGTGGTTCGAATGCCAAGGGTTAGGCAGTATCGTTCCATCTTCTTTCTTTAGTCAAAATGTGCCCGGACGCATTTCGCTAGTAATCATGTAAGGTCCTTCCCAATTTGGGGTGAGTTTGGTGGCCTCCATTTGTCGGCCTGTGACCTCTATTGTGCGTAAGACCCAATCACCGACCTGTATAGGTCGCCTGCAAACAGTTTTGTCATGAGTTGACTTCATCTGTTGCTTGTAAGCTTCCATTCGATGTCGTGCCGATTTTCGCTTTTCTTTTAGCAAGTTGAGGTCCACTGTCCGTGTCTGATGATTGTGTGCAATATCGTAAGTCGATACTCTATATGTGGGTAGGACGAGCTCAGCTGGTGCTACGGCCTCTGAGCTATAAACTAGAGAATACGGGGTTTCATCGGTGGGGCCCCTAGTCGTAGTTTGGACTGCCCATAGCACTGGATTCAACTCATTAACCCATTTATTGGATTTTCCTTCGAGGTTCTTTTTCAAGGCTTTGAGGACCAATTTATTGGCGGCCTCAGCTTGACCATTTCCATGGGGATGAGTGACAGATGACTTCCAATGTTTGATGTGTAATCGTTCGCATTCCACAGTGAACTTTTTAGAGAATTGTGTCCCATGATTTGTAACCACGGCACGAGGTACTCCAAATCGACATAAAATGAAGTCATGGAAGAAGTTAAGAACATTTTCTTCCGTAGGATGTACCAGAGGCTTAGCTTCAATCCACTTTAAAAAGTAAACGACGGCTACTACCAAATATTCGAAGCCATTTCGGGCTTTTGGGAATTTGCCCATCAGATCCATGCCCCACATATCGAAGGGCCAGGTTGGTATCACTAGAGTTTGCTCAATCGAAGGCAATCGTGGGATGTCACCAAATTTTTGACAACTTTTACATCGTTTCACAAAGTAATCGGCGTCCCGTCGGAGGGTCGGCCAATAGTATCCCTGGTGTATTACACGCTCAGCTAGAGCCCGCACTCCCGGATGACCGCCACATACACTTTCATGAAGCTCTTCTAAGACAGCTTTGGTCATGGAAGGTGGGATGCACTGCAACAGAGGCTTTGTGAAGGAACATCGATAGAGGATTCCTGCGTGCACAAGATATCGAGCTGCTTGCCTTCGTGTCTGCTTGGCTTGATCCAACTGTGCTGGAAGAGTTCCTTTCTCGATAAAATCTTTAATGTCAACCAGCCATGACCGGGATGCCTTGTCAAGGGAGTACATATGACTATCAAATGAGGTAAACGGAGTGCAGGATACTTCGACATGGACACCGAGGGTATTGCCGGCTTCACCTGAAGCGATCTTTGAGAGTAGATCGGCTCGCTCATTTTGATTCTGTCGTACCTTCTCAATAACGAAGTGTTCGAATTCTGCCTTCAATGATTGTGCCAACCTCGCATATTCTTTCAAATTTTCTGAATGGACCGTGTAATCACCCCGAACCTGATGAACGACCACATGCGAATCGCTAAAGACCTTTAAATGTAAAATTTCGGATTGTAAAGCCCATTTCATCCCAATGAGGAGGGCTTCATATTCTGCCTGATTATTCGACACGGTGAAATCTAATCTCACACTTCGTTCCTCCGTTGTGCGGACTATCGAGGACATCAGAACTAGGCCTACGTCGACTCCTTTTTGATTTACTGCTTCGTCTACCATGAGTGCCCAAAATTGTTCAGGAGATGCAATTGCTATTACTTCAGGTGGAGTGTACGGTATTAAGGCGGCTTGAGAGATTTCAGCAGTGAATGATGTTTCTGCTAGAAAATATGCCAATGCTTGCGCTTTAATGGTTGTTCGATATGTAAAGGTAATATCGTAGCCGCAAAACTCGATTGACCATTTTAGCGTTCGACCTAACTGGTCTAGCTTGTGATATATTTGCCGAAGTGGTGCGTTCGGATATACAATAATTGCATGTGATTCAAAATAAGCGCACAATTTGCGAGCAGCAACAACCAAGGCATAAGCTAACTTTTCTATATTAGGGTACCGGGATTCTACTCCGTTAAGGACTTTGCTTACATAGTAAACCGGTAGTTGCTTTTTTTCGACCTCCCGGATAAAGACAGAGGCTACAGCTAAGTCTGAAGCAGCTAAATACAGATAAAATGTTTCCCCTAATTCTGGCGAACTAAGTACAGGTGGGTTCATGAGATATTCTCTCAATGTTTCCCATGCCTCCTTACACTCCTTAGTCCAAACAAAATTTCGGGAAGCCGTCTTCAAGACTTTAAAGAATGGTAGACACCGTTCAACAGACCTTGAGATGAATATCCCTAATGCAGCAATACATCTGTTAATTCGCTGCACGTCCTTTATACACTTGGGTTCCTTTAAGCTCATCAAAGCAGTGATTTTCTCCGGATTTGCCTCAATGCCTCTTTCCGTCATCATGAAGCCTAAAAATTTTCCTAATCGGACCCCGAACGTACATTTAGAGGGATTCAACTTCAAGCCGTAGGAGGAGAGCGTGGCAAAGGTTTCTTGAAGATCTTGCAAATGTGTACTCCCTTTGGCAGTTTTCACAACCATGTCGTCTACGTAGGCCTCAACATTTCTCCCAAGTTATGTCTTCAAGACCTGGTTGATCATCCTCTAATATGTTGCCCCAGCATTTTTCAGGCCAAATGGCATCACATTGTAACAGTAAATTCCTCCGGTGGCTCGAAACAAGGTATGGATCTGATCATGTTCATGCAGCTTAATTTGGTGATATCCAGAGAAAGCATCTAAGAAGCTGAGCATGTCATACCCTGAAGTCGCATCAACCAATTGACCTATGTGAGGTAAGGGTAACAGTCTTTTGGACAGGCTCTGTTTAAATCCGTAAAGTCGACACACATTCGCTACTTTTCGTTGGCTTTTTTCACCATTATGACATTGGCCAACCAGGTCGGATATTGGACCTCTTTGATGAAGTTTGCCTTGAGTAGTTTATCGACTTCTTCCTTCATACCAGCCTCCTTATCCGAGTCGAATCGCCTTTGTTTCTGTTGAATCGGAACAGTTTGAGGATCGATATTCAGCCGATGTAGTGCGACATCTTTATCCAATCCGCTCATGTCTTCTGTGGTCCATGCGAAGTTATCGCAATGTGCTTCCAAAAAATCCTTCATCGCAGCGACCTCTTCCTGTGGCATCTCTCTTCCGATTTTTATTTTCTGTTCGGAGTATTGTGGATTAATTGCAACCTCGTCATACTCGAAGTCAATGGTCGAGACATGACCAACATCTATAGGTTGCAGCCCTAGGAGAGAACCGCTTCTTTTTGGCTTTGACTAGGTAAGTGAGGAGACCTTTGGGGTTACTTCGTACCTCACCGATGCCAAGCGGAGTGGGAAACTTGACTCTTTGATGTGGGAGAGAAATGATCATGTCAAACTGTGCTTGTAACGGAGTGCCCAAGATGGCATTATAGGATGAGTCGACATCTACCACATGAAACTTTATCAGCTCACTCCGCACACTTAGAGAGGTCCCGAGCGCGACTTCGAGTTCTATTGTCCCCTTTACTTCGATTTTGTACGTAGTAAACCCCTCTAACCTTGTGGAGCTTGGAGTAAGTTGACTGCTCCTCATCCCCATCTCTTCAAAGCATTTGTAGAACAAAACATTCTTGGAGGCTCCAGTATCGACCAGTAATCTCTTTACTAAGAATTTATCGACTGTGGGGAATTGTAGAGTTGCTTCTATTACGATTGGGTGACTCTTTAGCTCAGACGTAGGTGCCAACTCTGGCCTGGTGAATGTGACGATCTCTTTATCATTCAGATATTCTGGTATGATGAAAGAGGTTTTGAGAGAGTTGATCTGCCGCTTTAATTGAGTCAAAGAAGGGATCTCAGTTGTGATCACTTCGATAATTCTTTCTTTCCCTTTATCAGAATCTTTGGAGGCCCCTTGTGCTTTATATTCATTCAGCTTCCCACCTGGATCAATCTTTTGATGGCTCGTTTAAGCTGAATGCAATGTTTAGTAAGATGCCCATGGTCGCGATGAAACATGCAATATTTATTTTTATCTCTGAAATTTTGTGATCTGGGATGCATGGGCTCCGGATCGGGCACTCCATATTTTGCCTTCAAGACAGACACAAAGTCCTCCTTTGGAACATTAAGCGGGGTAAATGTTTCTGTCTTCCGAGTTCGGTTCTTCCTTCGCTATTTTTCATCATGGTCGACCGGGGACTTCCCCTTATCCGTCGAGCTCTGGTCTTTCTTCGACATTCCCAGGTTCCTTCTCCCTTCGATGGTGTTGTTCTCTGCCAGCGTAACTTTCTGGGCGACGTTAAACATTTCGCCTAATGTATGTGGCTTGCTCAGTTGCAACTCGGTATATAAGGCGGCACTCCGAAATCCTCCTTCAAAACATGTCAGCACGGGGTCCTCACTTAATCCTTCAATCTCATCATAGGCTTTCTTAAATCGATCCAGATATGAGAACAAAGATTCTCCATCTTGTTGCTTCACATTCGCCAAATCACCACGAGTTTTTGGAATAACCTCAGCTGTGCTAAACTTATCGAGGAACATTCTTTCTAAGCTCGACCAGGAATCAATAGCGTTTGACTTGAGCAGAGTGAACCAAGTTAGAGCTTTTTCGGCCAAAGTGCTAGGGAAAGCTTTACACAATAAGGCTTCATCGTTGGTCACTAATCCCATAGCTGCTTTATATCGACAAATTTGCTCTTGGGGTCGGCTTTTCCCATTATAAAGCACGAATTGGGGCAGCTTTAGATTAGGATCTAGAGCGGCATCCTTTATCCAGCTAGTGAAGGGTTCGAGCCCGACAGACCGCCTCTCTGTCGAGGTCCGTACTCTAGCAACAGGCTCCACATTCCTTTCCTCCCTGACTCATTATGACCCTCTTTGATCGGAATGGCGATCAGGGACGCGAGGTGGTATCCTGGACGAATGGTGCGATTCGCCTACTTCGCTCGGAGCTCGTTGCAGCTTGGAGGTTTGAGCTCCAGATCGACCGTGGAGAGGGTTCATCCTATGTGTTGCTGTGACACTTCGCTGGGAGCGGCGTGTGCTCCGACAGGGACGGATAGCCATTATACTATGTTCTCTCGAGGGAGCTGTTTGCGGCCCTCCTATTGTGGGAGGCATTCTTTGTGCTGGCTACAAGGTGGCCCCTACGCCGACTCTCGATGGTGGGTTATTTGTGAATACTGGTGGAGACAATGTTTGTCCCAACTCCTCCATTTGAGTTTTCAGTCGAAACCATTCTTCCATCACCTTCTGTTGTTTGTTCAGATGCTCAAGTTCATCCCTTAATCTTCAAACCTCTTGACTGTCCAAAGAGCCAAATGCTTGAGCTCTCCTTACACTTAATCTATCCCTCAAGTCATGAGAAATAGATTGTGGTCCCAATCGTTCATTCACCGGCCGTCTTGGAGCGGGAGTTACCACTTGTGGCGACTGCGCTCTCGGACGAGACTATTGGGTTTCTGCATCCGTCATGTGTGTCCTCCTCGAGGTGGAATGGTGAGACATTGTGTCTCCAAGGAAAGTATAGAGATGAATGTGATGGGATGATGAAAGAAATATCTGGGAACGATAAAGGTGAAACCTTTGCAGCGTTTCCCGGTAACGGAACCAATCTGATACGGTAAAATACTTATATCACGTGTATGCCAGGAAAATAACGACACCAACCTTGACTTTTACAAATGATGACTGTCTTCTTTCCAGAACCAGGAGGGGCTTTACCCCCGTAGGAACCTCCGATGATTAAGTTAGTAACGTATCAGAGGAAAATAATATATCAGAGCAAACAGATAAAGAAAGACACAGTCCTTATCTGATAAGAGCCAATCCCCCTCACATAAGAGGAAGCTTCCTTTTATAAGTGGTTTCTCTTTGTACCTTGAGATTCGATCCTTGTAGACATGTATGTGGTTATCTTCTTGATTTATTCTGGATGTGCCATTTGTCCCACTACTGGACTTCAAAGTGCTCTTAAATGTGAAGAATTCGTACCCACTTGAGTGTGTGTCAGAGTAGTCGACGTGTGTCAGTCGCGTCACATCATGCAAAACGTATCTGATACGGATCCTTCTATTCCGTCAACGAACTCGTCGACATGAGGGGAGTTGGCTTGGGCCTAGTTCGGTCTCGGTTATATGTTTATGAAATGTGGCCTGCACAGCTCACTCGAATCGGTCTCCACACTCCGCCAAGAGCAAGTAACCAGGCTCCCGTATCTAGACATCGGAGTATCACACTTATGAAACACTCTATCATTTCAAAATCATAACACATTAATACAGGTATACAAAAATGCAATGTCAACGGCAATCAAGTGCCACATGGTATCTTACTAAAACTATAAAACTAAACTAATACCTTGGAAACAGACAAAACAATTAAAACATAGTTGGTCTATATAGACCATAATTCATAAACAAGATTCCGTTTAGAAAATTGCAGTACATTTACATAGCAAATCGTAGCAGTAAACGTCCTGTTCAAATCAAAGCCTTGCGTTCTAACTTTTTTTTTTTTGTTTTAAAAAAACAACATAGTAGTGGATTTACATAGCAAATATTAGCCAGTGTTGTTCTTATTCTGTATTGTTTAGTGTTGGCAAATAATTGCAAAGACAAATAATCCATAAAACCAGATAAAATTGCAGCATAAATATATGCATAATCATATAAGAAAGAAACAATGTAGCCATTTTAGTCCTCAAACTAATTTCATTTGGACAAAGGGGTCCCTGTTTTTTACTTTTGGATAAAAGAATCCCTATTCTTTTTTCGTTTGGACAAAGGGGTCCCTATTTTTTTTTTTTGGATAAACGAATATTCTTTCTTTTTTTATGTGGACAAACGGGTCCTTTTAACTAATTATCATCACAATATATAGAATAATAATAAATTATGTAAAAGCTAACACTTTTTTTATGAATAAAATTGGTCAAAAGGATCCGTTTGTCCAAATAAAAAAAGAATGAGGATTTATTTATCCAAAAATTAAAAAACAAGGACCCCTTTGTCCAAACGAAAAAAAAATGAGGATTCATTTATTCGAAAATTAAAAAATAGGGACCCCTTTGTCCAAACAAAAAAATAATAGGGATTCGTTTATCCAAAAATAAAAAATAAGGACCCCTTTGTCCAAACGAAATTAGTGTAAGAACTAAAATGACCAATTTTCCAAAAAAAAAGGTACAAAACAATCGAAAAGAAAAATCAGCAATCACCTATTAATTAGCAGAATAATGTGTAAATGAAATGGAGTTTGCAAAATCAGCAGTAGTCAAAGGCATAAGGAGCGGAGAGCAAATATGAAGAACAAATAATCGGAGTGTTTACTAATGTCAATCTTGACCCAGCACTTTGAACTACAAAGTCGTGTTTTTTTTTTTTTTTTTTTTTCTAGGAGAATTGTTGGCATGCCACCTCGATACCCTAACATACAAAAAATATTTATAATACCTAAGAATTGAACTCGAACTTTTAACACCAAAGACTCTAACCACAAAACCATAACAATATTATGTTCATTTTAATATTTTTTTATTATATATAATAATTATGTAAACCTAAGTTAAGCTAATTTTAATCTTTAGAAATATCCTTTTTCTTTTTTCTTTGTTCGAAAAATGATCATCCATTATGTGCTTAAACAAAATAATTGTTTTAATTGCATGATTCTTATTTATTTATTTATTTTTCATATGTATCCATAATTATCAAACCTATATGGTTTTTATTTAAGTGTCTCTAATAAAAAGGTTAAGTAAATTATTCGAAAATTAATAAATTAATAAAACTATTAAATATTCTCTTATTTATAAATAAATAAATTAATATGTTTTGTTCTTTTGCATAGATTTATTATCGTATTAAAAGAATATTTACAGATAATTAAATATTTTATTAATTTTTAATCTTAATTAAAATTTAATAAAAGTTTTTTAAAATTATCTAACATTTAATAACTCTTAAAATTATCTAAAATTTAATAATTTGATATTAAGAACAAGTTAACATTTACACATAGTTATTATATATAAAATAAAATACACTACAATGAACGTAACATTGTAATGGCCAACTGGTTAGAGTTTAATTTTTGGTTTTTAAGGTTCTTGGTTCAATTCTTAGGTATTGCAATTATTTTTAGATGATGTGGCATGCCACGTCAGCATAAAGAAGTCTTGAGTGTGTGTGCCACGTGTTATGCCACGTCAGTATCTAACGGCAGCTCCTCAACGGAACTGTTAAGGAGGATGACATTGACCCCAATTTGTCCAATTTAGGTATGTAATTGACAAAAAAATAAGTTCAAATATGTGATTGTCAATTTGGTGCAAGTTCAGGGATCAAATTGGGTTTTAAACCCATAATTTCGACAAATAGACGAAGCTCATTTCCAAACTCTTGTTGTCTTCAATGCCTTATTTTAACCCTTGTTTAAATATCATCATACCTTTACTTTAAGGAAAGACAAAAACTCTCCTAATTTTGAATTTTTCTAGAAATAGAAAATGATGACAATGCAAATGAAAAATGAACATCAAATATTATATTAATTTTTTAGTGTAATTGTTTTTAATACTTTGTAATCAACAAATAAAAATATAATATGATATAATTAAATAAATATATTGATCAAAAAATGACAATAACTATTCTTATATTAGAAATGGTCATATGTAATTTATATTGGTTTATTTGGATAGCAATAATTAAAAAATAAAAATAAAATTCTTTTTTTTTTAAATTAAAAAAAAAAAAAAAAAAAAACCTTTAGTAAAGTTTATTTGAAAAAAAAAAAAAAAAAATAGTGGTGATTTTACCTTATTGCATCAAATAAAAAATCGTTGCAAACAAGTACATAATTTGAGTATGAGTGCCAGGAATAGATCACCACAAATTAACAGAAGGCAAAGTGCAATTATATACACAATGGTAATTAAGAAAAATTACCCACAAAGGAGAGGAAAAGAAATCTGAATTAACAAAAAGTTGTCATTAATTGCTTATTTAACCAAGTAATCATCCAATTTAACCATTAATTGCTCATTTCCTGCTCCCTCTTGTTCTTCTTTTATTCTCTTGGCTGAATTAGCAGACGCAAAGCACCCAACTAAAGTAATTTCCTCTAACGTTGCAATTTCTGCTAAACAATAAGGGAGCATCTTGAGTTGATTAAGGCAAATCATATGTAATTTTTGCAGGCATGAAAGATTTTCTGCTGTGGCACTCCATTCTTCAAGTTCCATAGCAGTCAAGATCAGGTACTTGAGTTTAGGGAATTGACCATCAATCATGTCCCATATTGGTCCCTTAACACGATCCAATTCAAGAACCTCAAGATGTTCAAGATTTCCAATCTCTGAAATCTCTGTCCATTGCAATTTAGAGTCTTTTAGAACTAACCTTTTGAGGTTTTTAGGAAGATGCCCAATCACAAGAGGCGAAGTATACTTGTAATTTGCTCTAAGTCTGTAACTCACATTCAGGGTTTCAAGTTTCTCAAGAAAGTCCAACTTGGGAAAAAGATAGCAACCATCACTGTTGATGTAAAATTGGACTTTCAACTTCACAAGATTCGGCATTAGCTTCAAAATCCTTTCTACATCTTCTCCAAAACTAAATTTTACTTTCCCAAGGGTTTGCAAATTATTTAATAGAGAAGACATCTCCCAGATTTTTTCACTGCAGTATCTGAAACAAATATAATCTCCAAAATCCAGGTGTCTTAATCTCACCATGTTGCAAATCTTGTCCAGCAACAAACACAGATCTGGTAGCCTATATAACCAAAGTTGCGGATGAACTATTCTGAAGCTCTCTAGGTTGTGGAGCTTGTGGATTTTTGACACAAATTTCAATTTCTCCGACTGCTGAACCGCACCAATTGTTAAAACCCGTAAATGAATCAATTTGAACACTTGTGCTGAACCAATGCTGGGAATATATAGTATCTTGAGAAGTTTAAAGCTACTGTAATTAAATTGCCAGCAATATTCATAAAGAGTGGTACAGATCAGAGCCTTTGTACGAAACCCGGAAGGGTTTAATTCGGTGAACCTCTTCCAATCTAGAGGACGAATGCACATACGATAAGAATTACAACCATTGAGCTCTCTCCATCCCGCATTAACATCAATTTTCTCCATAAATCTTTCTTCCTTTGCTTTTATAACAGCAAATTCATATAGGAGATCATGAACACGACTTGCAGAAACTCCACCTAGGGGTCCTCTCTTGGAAACTGTTACGAGGCTTCTGCTTATAAGATTATTCAAAATATCCTCTGCCACATCCTCTAAAGTTTTCGATTCATCATCCTTTCCTGGTTGGACAAAACCTTCCCCAATCCAAAAAAAAATTAAGTCCCTTGTTTGCAGATTTGTATCCTCAGGGAAAGCTGAAAAGTAGAGAAAACATGCTTTCATATCATCTGGTAAATTTTGGTAACTAAGTTACAATACCTTTCGGCAATGTCCTCCTGGATGCTCAAGTACATGCTCCATCAACTTGTTTTCTACTTCGTTCCATTCATTTCTTTCCTTCACTCGAAGAATTCCAGCTACCAAATCAATTGCAAGGGGTAATCCTTTGCAGTTTGAAGCAATTTTTCTTCCAAAACTTTCGAGTTCCACAGGAGGGCTTTTGTTTTCAAACAATATCACCTTTAGCAGCTCCCAGCTCTTTTCTTTTGATAATGGTGAAAGGACATAATTGATGCTCTCTAAACCAGTTTGATTGGAAATCTCTTCAAAACGGGTTGTGAAGATAATCCTACTCCCATTTCTATCATCCGGGAAACAGGAATTTATATCTCTCCATTGTTGAATATTCCAGAGATCATCCATGAGTATAAGATATCTTCTTCCCTTCAGATTTTGATACAACTTTTGAAGTAAATCAACATCATTACTATATTGTATGCTTTCAATAGTAAGTTGTTGTACAATTTCAAGCAACAATCTGTCCTTTTCATGAACTTGACTTACACAACACTTTGCCCGAATATGGAAATGGTAGGCAACTGAAGAATGTTGAAACACTGTATCAGCAAGAGTAGTCTTCCCAATTCCAGGCATGCCCACAATTGAGATAATATTTAGCTTAGGTGATGATGTACTCATGAGTTGCTCTCTTATTTCCTCCCCTTCCTCCCTAAAAATCACTGGTTTAGTCATGATTCTCTCATCGGCTAGCCCCTCTTTGGAACTCAAGACAAACTTGCTCTTGGAGGAATAAGATTTTACTGAAAAATCAGAAAGCTTCTGGATTGGGTTTTCATCTGCCATCTTGATTTTGATAGCTTTGAGCTCTGCCTGGATTTTCTTAACTTCTTCAATGACTTTAAAAAATCCCAACAAGTGATAGCATATGGGATTACCTCCATGAAGAAATGAGTCAATGATTAATTCAATTTCATATGCAATGTCAAGAAAATGAACCCACTGAGCATGAATGTCATCACATCGTTCAAGCTGCTTTGCAATTTCACCAAAATTTTCCCCAAGAGACAGTAACTCCTTTTGAACTATTTCAATGTGATGCTTCATAGGAGCAATTGAATTAGGCTTAGCATTGAGCAGCTCGTTTAGTTTCTGGAACAAAGAGCGAAGAAAACCTTGTCCATTGGTTCTTGGAAAGTCATATTGAAATTGCGTTGGAAAATACAAGTCATAAATTTTTCTCATATCTTCCTTTACAGCCACAATCTTTGTTGCCAAGTTCGAAACTCTCTTATTCAATTCCTGAGTCATCTCTTCATTGCTGCCACTGTCATTGAGCAAGAAAATAAGACATCCAATGTCAGTGATCACAACATTTATATGCTCAAAGAGAGAATTCAACATCTGATCATGCTTAGGACGCTCATCTAAAGATCTGCCCATTGTAAAAGATGTGATTATAAATTTCATCTCCTCTAGTAAGGATAAGACTTCCTCTTTCATAGAAGTAATGAAATTGGAATTATTGTGTGAGAGCTCCAAGATATGGTCACAAAGAGAATCAAAAAATCCTAAAATATATTCATCCAGTACCTGCACAACTGAATCTGAATTTTCCTTTGCTGAAATTGAAGCTTTTAGAGCTTTGACATAGATCTCTCTCATATCTACTTGTGTTGGACAAAACTTCCGCAGTTTAGATAAAGAAAGCACTTTTATCTCATTCATCCTCTGATCATTTACTTTCTTACTCTCAAAACACAAGTAAAGGAGACTTGATACGTTGGCTACTAACTGCTCAGAACGAATTAGGAGATCTTTCAATATCCCAAGTGAACTGCACCTTTTTCCTATAAAACCTAGAAAGTTTCTCAAAAATCTAAGACTCTTATCAACATCTTCAAGTTGTTCCTTCAAGGGATTGGGCAACTCAGTTATACATTTTTGCAGAACATCAGCATTCTTTAGGACAGTATTGCGATACTCCACGAGACCTTCATCACTGATGCTAGTAATGAATCTTGTTGATGAATTTGAAATTGTGCAGTGAACTTCTAGCGTATTAGTCTCTAAAAGTTGAAGCCTCGATAGCAGTACCTTAGAAAGTAGACAGTCCACATTCATTGGAAATCTTTGTAGATTTTTATCTAGTGAAGACTCGACATTCAAATAAGGAAAAAGCCTCTGAAGGTCTTGTTCTGAACTTTGGAACACACTCTGGATATGAGTGAGGAGAAGTTTCAAATTTCCATCTTCGAGATCCCACATCCCTTTGCAATTGAGAAAGACTTTGAGAGAGCTAGCCTTAAGTACGAGAGCTTTGACTTCATCTTTAGTAGGGTATACTACATCCAAATTATTTCTATGGACCTCTGCAAAATGATTAAAATTAAGTAGGTAAAAACAATATAAATTTAACTCTTATCATAAATTATTAACAGTTAACCAAAAAAAAAAAAAACATGGTATTCTATAAGTGGAAATGGTAAAATAGGAAAAGTAGGTAATATGTGATATATTCAAGGAAAAATTGAAGAAATAAAGAAAATTCAACAACCCAAATGCAGTAGTAGTAGTGGTAGTTATGGTGATAGTGAGTAATTTTTCCTTTATTTATTTTTTTTTTCCAATTTTATTTTGTTTTTACATGAAAAACTTATAATAAGAAATAGGATATTATGTTATTATGACTTACTTATATTTTTTATTCTAATTTTTATATTTTAATTATTTTATTTTATTTTAATTTACACCAAACAAAAAATTTCATCTAAATTTTTTTATGAATTGGTCAATTCTTTTAAACATGTGAAAATTGACTTACATTGGCATAGAACTAAAACTTTGGTAGCTTAAAATTGATAAAATTTTGCCAAAAAGACTCTTTTGTCCTATTAAAAATGAAATAAAAATTTAAGTGTTAAAAAAAATAATAATAAAATAGAAATCCATAAAATAAAAATATAAAAAATAAAATGGTCAATTTTCCAAAAGCCTTGCATATTATTAGGGATAGCAATTAAAACCATACCCAATGGGGAATCCGTAAACCGACCCCGTTTTGACCGGGGAATCCCCACTTTGACCGGGTTCGGGGATGGGGATGGTGATTCCCCGAAACAAAAAACCGGGGATGGAGGCAGGGATGGTATTAATCCTTGATCCCCGGCCTGGCCCCCATTCCCGTCCCCGCAATATATATATATATATATATATATATAATATTTTTAATTATATACTTATATAAAAATAGATTTATAATAGTAATTTTTTAAAAATTTTTTAATAAGTCATGATCATTATTTAATAAATACTAAATTGGATACAAATTAATAAAAAGGTAAGCATAATATATACTTTCTTAATTATATAGATATTATGCAT
>JAXGGT010009720.1:5368-20482 GCA_035583425.1 Marsdenia floribunda
GCAGAGTGGATGTGGAGGTAGTACTTTACAGGGCAAGAAGGCAGACATGGTAAAACAATATACGGTTCCATCGAGCCGAAACTGAATTATCTAGGAGGAAGAAGAAGCTTAAGCTCGTTCGACGATTACAACAAATGACATACCAAACTTGTTATCCAACCCGACAGGCGGTTGATGTTCGGGAATGGAGGCTGAGGAAGAAGCAGAGTGGATGTGGAGGTAGTACTTTACAGGGCAAGAAGGCAGACATGGTAAAACAATATACGGTTCCATCGAGCCTCATGTCTTCGATAATTATATGGGATATTCACCGTAAATCTGATGGTGAATCAGAAAAGCCTTTCACTCAAGAACAGCAACACAGATACAAAATGATATATATGGACATGAAAGGCACACACCAAACTCAGAACAAATATGTTTTCGACATTATCAAATTAATTCAAATAACAAATAACACATAACAAATTAAAACAAACAAAAAGAAAAACTTGCATTACCTTCAGAGAATTTCAATTCAACTCAGCTTTTCTTTCTTCTGTGAGCGCCGAGTTTAGTGATAGAAAATACATGAATCAGGTGTGCTTTTATAATAAGATGTTGTCAAGGAAATAACAACAATACCCCTATTAAAAAGGGTAGTTTTGGAACATTGACAAAATTTTGTTCACACCCCCGAAACATTGCCCCCGCTTTTTTCGGGGCAATTCACACCACCGAAACATTTAGCGAAAGACGGTTCTAGAAGGGAAATCGGAAGAGTTCCGGACTTACAGAGGCAAGACAGCCACACCATTGATCTCTGCAAGGACGCCACGGATTGGTGACGGATCGATTATTTTGTTTTCCTTTTTTTTTTTTTTTTTTTTCCCCCACAGTGAAAATGGGATCAGGTAAATTTTTATCTATAATCATATACAAAAGGGTACCAAACGTACCAGAGTTAGGAATTTACCCCATCTTGGGGGATCGATTATTTTGTTACTGCGAAAGATAAACGTATTTAATTAAAAAGGGGGCGGGGGGCGTAAATAGGTTTATCTTTCTTTAATTGTTTCCAGTATTTAACGTAAAGGTTCAAAAGAAAAAAGAAAACCCAATTTATATTAAAGAAAACCCAATTTATATTCAATCCATGCTGTATTTTATGCTTAATTAAAACGGAAGTAGGGATTAATATTGGTTTACATTCAAAGCTTGAAGAGATTAAAACTTAAGAATTGAATTGCATTTCTAACTCTAATATATAGTCCAAGAATCTCTCTCGCTCTCTCTCTCTCAAATTTAAACTTTATTTACTAAGATTTAGTTTCGCTAATCACTATAACCATAATTATTCATTTATGTCATTTAAGTATTAAAAGAATTTTAATGAATAAATAAAGACCTTATTAACTAAAATTTAAATATAATTAAAATATATATATATATATTATAATTACTGTTTTATTAATTTATATTTAATTTTATATTTACTAAATAATTATTATTCTTCTTTTGTTTCCATTGTTTTTAGTAAAAATCCTTCCTATGTTTTTGATTTACATATATATAAGAATTGAAGATTTCGTATATAAATATATGGGAAGGCCATGAAGATATTCTTTGTTTTTCACCGATTCGGTGATGTGATTCGGTGATGTTCTTTTCTTTTTCTTGTTTTCTTTTTAATATGAAGGTAACTATTCATTATTATCAATATTATTTTAATGCGGAAGCTTCTCATTCTCTCTCTTTTTTTTCTTTTTTTTTTATGGTATGTAGAATTTCATTAATAAAGATAAAATATATTACATAAATGAACGATTTAAAATTATTTATGGTAATAGAGCAAAATATTAATGTAAAAAAACTTAAGTGGAGAGAAAAGACTGAACCTAATAAGTTTAGGTGAGTCAAAGCTAGACAACACAAACGCACAACAGCAACAACATAACAAGCAAATAACAACAAACAACAAAACACAAAAATAAAAGACATTCCATCTAAATTTTCAATACTCTATCCATCAACTGCGGATTTCATCCAAAAAAAAGGTTTGATTCCGTCCTCTTCCGTCAGCGATAGACTAATTAATCTTGGGCATGGCAAAAACGTCAAAGAAAATCTAAGAAAAAGATAAAACTCGAACAAGAGGCCCATATCTAAATTGAGTTTCACATATTTTTCTTCAAAATAAAAAAAAAAAGAGTTATGAAAGATTAGAACAAATATGTGCAAATGAAACACAAAAGATGGTAGAATTTCGAAGATAATAGATAAAATGAAGAACATAGATATAAAAAAAAAACCTAATAAAAGACAATAAATAGAAGAAAAACTCTATAAACTAGATTTCCGACCAAGAAAGAAACTCCAGCCAGCTTGAGTTCCTATCTTGGCCAGGAGAAGAAGAGGAAGAAGGGGGGTGGCGGTTGGCAAGGAAGAGAGAAGAGGAGAGAATTAGGGTGGTAGAGAGAGAGGTGTCTCCAATTCAAGAGTTCATTCTCTCCTTGATTTGTATATATGAAAAATTGGCCGGTTTAGTACTTTAATTATTTTCATTAATTAACATAAGTCTACAATTTTTTTTTAACCTGTTAAAGTAGGCTGTTAAGTCTTTTTGGCCAAAAATTTGAATTTTTTGGGCAAAATTCATCACATCCCGAGCACATGATAATTTTTTAAAAGCAAAATCGTCCTCTTGAGTATTATAAAGCTGTGAACTTAGACTAACTGTAAGGTCTTATAGAATTTTTTTTCGTATAAAAAGGACGATTTTGTAATTAATCTAAGTTTACAGCTTTATAATACTCAAGAGGATAATTCTGCGCTTAAAAAATCATTACGTATTGGACACTGTGATGAGTTTTGGCCAAAAAATTCAAATTTTTGGATGATAGAACTTAATAAGTTGCTTGTTAAAAAGATGTAAAACTTAACAAGTTAAAAAAAAAATTGTAGATTTATGTTAATTAATAAAATAGTTAGAGGATTAAATACACCAATTTTCCATTTATATATATATGTATAAATATGTGGTCCCCTTTCCAAATTGGGTATAGTTGAGTTGAGTTGAGTGTGACAGTGACCTATCAAAGAAAAAAAAAATAGTGTGACAGCGGGATCGGTGTAAGAAGCTAATATTCGACTCTTATGTCCGTCTTGTAACCTTTGACTCACATAGTTCTGACAAGTTTTTTTTTTTTTTTTTTTTTTTGTGGTTCTCTCTCTCTCTTCCCTTTGTTTAAACACATTCAATATTTTAAAATTTTTTTGACTTTTTTGCCTTTTAATATTTGAATTATTATATATATACTCAAAAAAATTGTTTCTAAACCAAATTTAATTTATGATTAAAGAATAACCTTATTCTCACTCTTTAATACCTATTCATTTTTATTTAAAATGATTCATTATATAATAAATAAATTAGGATTATTATTTGATTTGGTTCCTAAATTATAATTTATTATCCGTTGAGGCCCTTAAATTTAACCTTATCGTTTTCCTATAACTTATTCATTAATGTTTCTATAATTGTCATTATCTATTTTTGTCTTTTAAGTATTAAAGAGACTTTAATGAATAGATGGAGACTTTACTGGATTTAGATTTAGGGACTTTAATGAAAAATAAAATGTGTTTTAAGAATCAAATCTAATAACAATCCAATAAATTAGGAATATCATTAAGTATAAGAATTTCTCATCACATATATATATATATATATATATATATTATGTCTAAAACTTCATGATATTTGATAATCACACTTTGAACTTCAACTAAAATAAAGTTTAGGGTCATACTTATTATTTTTCTTTTTCTTTTTTTGATGATAAGTTGTTTCAATACTAATTTTTCAATTTATAATAAAATTCAAATTCAAAATATTATTACTACCAATTCAACCAACTAATGGTGAGTCATATTCATAATATTAATACATGGAAAATTGGCCAAATTGGTCTCTAAACTATTTTCGATTGGAAGATTTCATCATTTAATTTTATTTTTATCTAGTTTCATTTCCAAACAATTTTGTCCTTTTACAGATAACGGTAGGATATACAAGAATTAATGATTTATGGTTCCATTAATGAGGGGTATAAATAGAAGTTTTTTTTTTTTGTTTTTTTTCTCAAAAAAAAAGAAGGTATGTTGAAATATTTCTTTTCCGATGAAATCATTGGGGAACAGAGATGGTGGGGGCAACCACCCTCAGGGAAATCCCTCTCTCTCCTCTCTCTAGAAGATCCCCGAACTAATTAATTATTCTTCTATTCCAATAATAATAATAATAATAATAATTGAGCTCCTCCTAAGATCATTACTAATTTATGAGGTTTTCTTGTTCTGGGGGGGTGGGTGGGACTGGTGTAGGAGAATAATCAGCAATATCTGGGATTTACATTTATATATATATATATATATATCTTTTCACTTATTGCTAACAATTGGTCTTTTATACGTTATATACAAAGAGATTATAAGGTGGTTATTATATTACATGAATATTTTTTAACATGAACTTTATTATCTTTACATAATTGGTTAATTTTAGATATAAGTTATTTGAAAAAGGCAATGGAATGCATATAATCTTTCAGAGGAATTAATAGAAATATTAAATGTTAAAATTTATGTTATATATATATATATATATATATATATATTTATGTATAATAAACACATAATATATATATATATATATATAATGCATTGAACAAATGTCAAGAAAGTGTAGTTCAGTTGGTAATAACCTCACTTATGATTCGAGAGGTTATGAGTTCAAGATACCAACAGAGGCAAAAATATATATTTTATTTTTAAATTTTTGGATTAATCGGCACCTGAGGTGTGGATTGTAAATCTAATTTAATAATACGTTTATTACATATAAGTTATGAAAATAAAATATTTTTGATAAATTTAAAATTTTGGAGTTAGATTGTTATTTTTAATTTTTTTTTTTTTTTTTTTACCAAAAAAAATTAAAAATAATTTATAGATATTTAATAATTATAAAAAACTTAAAATAATTTATGTATGCGTATAGATACTATTATTATTATTTATATATATATCTCCCACAGCAGAATGTGGAAAATTCCAAATTTCAAACTTCCAGGAAAACCATTTTTTTTTTTTTTTTTTTTTTTCTTTGGGGGGTTTGGTGGTGGGGTTGGTGAAAACCGGAGATGTATTTCAATAGAAAAGAAGTAAAGTGTAAACTTTACAAAACCTGTGAGGAAAAGATCCAGTGGGTGGAGTGTGGATAGTTAGTAATTAGTAGTACGACCTAGCCGGTTTTTTGAAAGTTAATTTTGACTCAGCTTCACCTGGACAGGTCAGTCATACGCGTCAGCCACTAATGCCATGAAGATTTACAGTTAGATAAGTCAATGTTCGAACTTCGAAGTGAATATTTTAATTAAGTAAATTGTTTATATATATTAATCATAGTGGATATTTTGTTGGCTAAATCTTTGATTTGACACAAATTATAAAAATTATGTAAAAATTAAAATAATATTTTTTTCTAATAAAAATTAAACTCTATAAATATAATGTAAATTAAATTTAAATTAATTAAAATTGTCCAATTTAGTCTCTCAATAATTTTCGATTGCTTGGGTTGGTCTTAAATATATATATATATATATATATATATTGCTAAACAAATTGATTCTTTATTTAATTTTGATTTTTAAAATTAATCATTTCAGCTAATAATTAACAAAATTTGACCCAAATTTTTGTTTATACTGAGTACATAATTATTATAGATGAACAAAATGATCATTTCTTTTTTTAAAAAAAAATTTAGTCATTCAATTTCGAGAGACATTACCTCGTAAAACATATCAACAAACTCCTCTCAGTTAAGAGCATACGGGGGGTCTTCCAAAGCTAAATGAGAATTAATGTGAGTCCTATAGGTATGGTTGAGCCATAAGTACTCTCATGTACAATCTGTCTAAAAGTTATATATGGCCAGTTAATATATACCTAACGAACTATTGTTGCCAAAAAAATTCCTTCCATGCATGCATGGATGCATGGGCAAAACGAGTCGCATGCAAAAGTAAATTTAATATTTAGTGGAAGACAGTACTTAAGAAAGAGAAAGATAGCGGTCGGGGACATAATAGTCATTATGATTTTTGTTCGTTGCTAAAAGTTAGTAGCATCACGGAACTGCCGTATTTTATTGACAGATAAGAGTCCTCAATTTTCCATTTCATTTTCACCTACTCTCCAATACATTTTATGCTTAAAATTAGGGTCATAATATTAGACACATATCAAAATTTGACACAAATACAATATAATATTAATGGGTTAAGATTAAAGGTTTATAAATTTAAATCAGAACAGATTGACACATTTAAATTTAAATAAATTGAAATTGTAAATTGGTTAAACCTTATTATAATTTCTAAATTCGTAAAAATTAAACATCTTAGTTATTTATTTATTTATCTTAATACTTCATACTTTTAGATATAAGAGTATTTAATAAATTTAATCAATAATTAATATTTAATATATTTAAAAAGTAGAATTTTAGTTTTAGTATTAAGGTTAAATAGATAAATTTATAAATTTTGAGTTTAAATTAAATAAGTAAATAATTTATGCTTTTATTTTGAATTTTTTATTTATTTTAAAAATAGTTGGTGGTTTTAGTTTGGACAATATCTATATTAATTTATTTTTTGTCAAAATATAAGGTGTAAAGTCCACTAAATTTATCAAATCATTCTAAAATCAACATTCATCACGTTATTCTAAAAATCAACACTCAAATAATTATATTATCATTACACTTATAAAATTTACCTCGTTTTTAAAGATAAATCTCACTCAATTTCAAAAAATCACTTTTCTCAAAATAAAAGTTAGTTCAAACACAACCTTAGTCTTTTTAGTAGGTTTTGATTTCTCACCCCCTTTTTTCTTTCCTTTTGACCTTATTCATCAATCTCATAATTAATAAAACTAAGAAATTAAGAAGTAAAAAGGACATAACAATCTTCAATTTTATAAAGTGATAATTAATATATATCTTATATATATATAATCATATATTCTCAAAATAATTCTTCTTAACCTTTTTGGAACCAATTACTTACGTCAGTACGTTGTCACATGCCCTCTAAAAAGATAATGAATTTGTCCCTCCATGTTATCTGGGGAAAAAAAAAAGTCTCAAATTGCGGGAAAATAAGAAGGGAGCAAAGCAAACATAAATATATATATATATATATATATATATATATAGGGCGGCATAGATTATGGGTATGAATTTCAACATTACGGGTTTAGTTGGATTCGTTTGATTAAATATATGGGATTCTTTTTCTTTTTCTTTTTTTTTTTTTCTGGTTTATTTATTTATTAAGTATAATTATAACAATAAAGAGAGTCGAATGCATCATATTTCTAATGTTATCTTTGATAACTCTATTAAATAAATATCAAGAGTAATGATTTGATTAGTCATAGCTATCTTATTATTGGCATGGTACCGTGTGATTTGTTGGGCATTTCTTCAACTTGTATTCGTAAGATTCTATCATCTTTTATCATATATGTCAATATATCATTCGATACAATTCCAATTAATTAAGTATAATTCTTTTATACAATACCATATCGTATGTATTTACCAAAAAAAAAAAAAAAATACCATATCGTATGCCGATTGGTAGAGGTAAATGAATGACGTGGAAAAAAAATCTAAACCATCAGAAAAGACCAACCTCCTCAACAAGGATGCATGTGCATAAGAGCAAAAGCAAAAAAAGGAAAGGACGCATGTGCACGTGGGGCATATCTATATTTTGTTTTCAGTCGGTTTTGGCCGTCTTGACTAGTTGTTCTGACGTTTTTGTCCTTTTCGCTCTCCGTCCCTTTCTTTCTTCTTTTTTGTCTAAACACACACACACACATACATACATCGTATTTTGAAATTTTTATGTATTTTCAATTTTTAATTGACTTTAACTTCTAACCCCTTAAACCTATTAAAAAAAAAAAAAAAAACTTCTAACCTCTTAAACTATATACGTAATTATTATTAATTAAACTAAATTATCTTATTTTCATACAAAAAAAATTATTTATGATTAAAAAATAATCTTATTCTCACTCTCTAATAACTATTCATTTTTATTTAAGTAATTTATTATATAAGAAATAAATTAAGATTTTTTTTTTTGATTCTTAAATTACAATTTATTATCTATTAAAGTTGTTAAATTTAAGCTTCGATATATATATATATATATAAACACACATATATATACCCTAATTATGTTTTTTTTTTTTTTTAGGTAATCCTGTATTTTTATTGACTAATTTGAAAGGGATTTATGAGATGAAATTCCCAAGACTATAATATATAACTAAAATTTGGTATATGACCCTCCCTAATGAGATTCAAACTTAGGACTTTCACTTTGCAAGTCAAATAAAAATACATAAGCAAAAAGAATCACACAATTGGACTACCATTTTATTGTTATGTATTTTATATACCAAAAAAGTATTCAGTAACCAACACAAACATTATATTGAGTCTTTCGTGTTGAATTTTTAAAGGTGGCCCACATGTTGAACATTAGAGTTGAAAGGAGGTCCAATCCATCAGGCCTACACCAGAACTCTTGTATCAGTCCATAAAGAGGGGGAAAAATAATAATAATAATAATAAAAGGTCATTGGCAAACTATTCCCAATTATGTATTGCATTTGAAATAGACACAGTTAATACAAATATAACAAATTGTTGGTTTTGCTGGTTCAAGAAATAAGTTCTCGAGTTCAGTCATTGTGAATAAAAAAAATGAGTATTGGAAAAAAGCTTATTTCCCAAAAAAGAAGAGTTCTACTCGACGTGATTTTAGATTAATTAAGATTAAAAATAGAATTTGTTATAAATTTGGGTTTTATTAAAAATTAAAAATGCAAAATAATGTGGGATTGAAGAACAGTTTATCATTTCTTTAGTAGATGTAGATGTATTTTGAGAGAGATAGAATCTCTCTTCTTAAATTTGAAAAGAAAAGAAAAAGAAAAATAAATAAACGCAAAAAAAAAAAAACCCGAAGTTACTCGGCCCGTTAAAGCTATGTTAGGACAATATTTTCTTTATCTCTCTCAAAATTTGAAAAGAAAAGAAAAAGAAAAATAAATAAACGCAAAAAAAAAAAAAACCCGAAGTTACTCGGCCCGTTAAAGCTATGTTAGGACAATATTTTATTTAAAGAAACTAAATTGTCATTTGAACCATTAAGTCATCGATAAAATATTTTTCAAAAAAAAAAAAGTCACTGATAAAATAAATGATCAGATATATCACATACGGAAAACAAGGTGGGTAACAAAAAATGGGCTCATATTAGTTAGCCCATTAATAAATCGTACTAACAAAAGAAATTTAAACGGCGGTTTCTTTGAAGTTTTGAAGTAGAGTCTCAGATGTGTCTCTGGAATGTTGGGCTTCTCATCCATAGGATAGAAATGGGGAAAGTGGAACTATTCCCTTTAAATGGAAATGATCAGGGGTACGTCATAACAACGTATTAGCTCAATTGTGTGACTTTTTTTTTTTTTTTTTTAGGTACGTTCATCAAGTAGAAGTCCAAAGTTCGAATCTTACAAAGACGGTCTCCTGGTATCGAATTTTAGGGTGGTAGTCGTGTCAGAATCTTATAATCGTATCGAGTTGAGCTAATATAATTATACTTAATTTGTCAATTCAAACCCGACACAAATCTAAAATGACACGAAAAAATTGAACTCGAACATGACATGAAAATTAATCGTGTCAACTCACCAACTCAATTATGACACGTATATGATTCAAAACTCATTTACTCGCCAACACAATTACATGATATCAACCTGTTAACCAGATTATTTATCTATTTAACTTATAAATATTAATATTATGTGATTTAATTATATATAAAATATTAAAATTTGAAAATAAAATTATTTAATTATTTAATAATAAATTAAAATATATAATTAAAAATAATAATAATTAAAATAAAAAATTAATTATTATTTAAATGAAGTATGTGGGTTGAAAACGGGTTACACGAGTTCAACCCGAACACAATTATTATTAAATGGTTGATTCACTCTGACACGAACCCTTTTATCTTCAACCCTAACCAGCTAATTTCGTGTCGTGTTCATGTTGGTTTAGATATTGCAAACCCTAACGAATTTCAGTCACGTGTTGTCACATGAGGTCCTGAGTTCGAATCTTACTAAGGACAATCTTGTGCCGAATTTTAGTCATGTGTTGTAGTCTTGAGGGTCTACCTCTATATGTTCTTCTTGGATTAGTCGACAAGGCAGCCTTGTGACAAATTTCAGTCATGTTATAGTATTGAAGGTCTACTTCTACATTCCTCCCAAATTAGTTCATAAAAATATTGAATTAAAAAAAAAAAAAGAGAGAGAAAATGATAAAGGAACATATGAATGCTATTAATTATCCAATTAATAACTTTATAATTTTTTAAATGGTGTTAATAAATTAAGTTGAATATTAAGAATAAGTGATTAAATAACTCAATAAAATAAAATAAAATTACAAATACATAATTGAATAAGTTAGCTATAGTTAAAAAAAATAAAATGACATAATTAAATAATAAATATTTATAACTATACTAAAAATACAATAAATAAATAAATTATTACAATTCAAACGAATATTTATAAAGGCTGTTTTTATTTTTATTTAGTAGGACTTTATAACACTTATACAAATGTGCCATGTATTAGTTAATTAGTTTTATCAAAATTATTCACAAAAAAAAAAAAAAAAAAGTTATACCAAAATTAATGTTGTTATCCTCTATTATTAATTTTGTTGACTATTTAAGAATTATATATAGACATTGAAATTTAAATTTTTGGATATTATTTAAATTAAATATTATTGACCCTTTCAATCCTTATGGGTTAATTAATTTAGTCTTTTTTTTTTAAATTGATTCTTTTTATGGTCAAATTAATTAATTTTGATATTATTTTATAGTTGAATTATCAATTATAAATATAGTCAAATTATATTTCAAATATTATAACTTATTATAGTAATAAATTATACTATTAGTCATAAATATAATAAATTATACTATTAGTCATATAAATATAAATATTAAACTTAAAATATATTTAAAAATAATAAAATTTTGAATAAAATATACTCGATTCAAACTAGAAATCTTATACAATTGAATATAAATACAAAATTTTTGGACCCGTCACATATTAAATAGAATATAAATATAAAAATATTTTTTTAACTAAGTAGTTTTAGATCCGGACCTATTTGATAGATCTTGTGTTGATAACACCCACAAGAGAATTCAGCCCCTTACCGAAAGAGGCTTCTTATGGGCCAATACTAATAGTAGCAAATTTCTCGGGGCTAACTTTGTTGTTGATAGGCATACTTACCTTTGTCACGTCCATTCCACGGGGGAATTTATATAGGCAAGTCTTTTATTTGTTAAATTTCGATGTGGTACTATGCGGGAAAAATTTGCTTCTTTTTTATTTGTTTTAATTGCTTAATTTTTACGCTTCTTAAATAATTATATCTATTTAATGAAAGTTTATTTTTGTAAAATAGAATTTACTTCTTTCTTAAAGGTTTAAATTAAATTAAAGCAACAAAACATTTCCTTCTTATAAATATCTTTTCTTTAAGGTTTTCTTAACCTCTGTGAAGTTGTTTTTTTTTTCTTTTTTTTTGAGGTGGTATCTTTGACCATTTCGGCCCAAATTAATTTACACTGGGAGGCCCAATTGTGGAACCTCGGGTGAAGTATGAACCCTTAGGGTGTATTTGGATTGAAGTTTTTTTTAGTTTGCTTTTTTTTTTTTCAAAAAGAGTTGAGTGGATTACAAAAAAACGAGGAGTAAGATGGAGACAAGTTAAAAAGTTGTCTAGTAAGTGAGGGATAAAAATAATATATTTTATTAGTGTAATTACGAAATTTTTATTGAATTGATATATATATTTATATTTTTTTATTAAGTGTAATGATTTTTTTATTAATTTTTTTTGTCATGTAGATAAAGATGAATAGTGTCATATCAGGTGGTGTCCAAACAAATACACTTTTTTTTTTTTTTTTTTTGAGTTTGAGTGAAAAATTGAAAAAAAAAAAAAAAAAAAAAAACTACAATCCAAATACACCCTTAACCTCTTGACAAGCCAGGAGGTAAGGGAGAAACTCTAAAGTTCCTCTCCTGGCTTATTGATCTAGGAGTCTCTCTCTCACCGCTTGGCAAATTCAAATTCAACTTTAAAAAATTAAATTCAAATTAAATTAAATTTATTTTTTATGCTCAAATTCAGACTTTATCCATATCCAAAATTAAATATTAAATAATTAAAAGTACAAATTATAAATATTGTAGCTAACACATACCCGATATAATTTTTAAAATTAAATATATGAAATTTAAGTATAATATGTTAATTATGGTGATAATGTGGTTAAAAGAGCCTTTCTTTTCTTAAATTAATAAGAATATATTGATTTTTCCATTGATTTTGTATTTTTTAAAAAAATTTTGAAAAGAGAGTTTTTTAATATTTTTATTTTAAATTCTAAATTGTAAATTTTTACTTTTATTTTTTTACAATTTTGATAATTTTTAAACTATTATATTTTAATTTATAATTTTATTTGTATAAATTATCAATTGTAAATATAGTTAAATTATATTTTAAATATTATAACTTATTATAATAATAAATTATACTATTAATCATATAAATATAAATATTAAATTTAAAAAATATTTAAAAAATAATAAAATTTTAAGTGAAGTATACTCGAGACTCTAAATCTTATAAAATAATACAAAGTTTTTTATCAAATAAAGTATGAATCTAAAAATATTTCGAATTCAAATATGAAACTAATACTCAATCTGTTTTACTGGTTTAGTGAGAATTCAGCCCCTTACCGAAAGAGGCTTCTTATGGGCCAATACCAAGAAAAATCTTGGGGCTAAATTTGCCACTGACAGGAACACTTATTTGGGGTGTTACTGATCTGAGACCATCTTTATTGCCCACCTCGCTTTGGGCTCTTAGTAAATTCCTGACTCTGGAAATATTTCCAAAAGTATTTATAACAAAATATTTCTCTTTTTTTTTTTTTTGGGGGGGGGGGGGGGGGGGGGGGGAAAATTGGATTACACCCTAGATTCAACTCAATATCTTTTGGATACTAAGTGAGTGTCATACTACTACACCAAAAGCTAGTTGTAATCTCTCTACTCATTGCTACTTTTATAGAATCTTCAACCTACAAATATTTTTAACTAGTTAGTGGTTGGATTAGTATAATTGTTCTTATTTAGTTTTCTTTTTTACTAGACTACTAAGTGAAAAATTTTGAGTTTGACATATGTTTGAAGATAATTTTATATAATATTTTTAGTTATATGTTATAATTTCAAAGGTTTTTTTTCCCATGAATCTCTCTTGAATTAGTCAATAAAGATTCAAAGATTTTTTTTTTTTTTAAAAAAAAATATTTTAAAGAACTTACTCTAAAGCTTGTGAGAATTTATTATTAAAATAAAATTTAAATTCAAATGTTTAAATTTAATATATACATATATATATATATATATATGAATATATTAGTGTGAATTAAGTTTTCATATAGCTAATTTAGGAGTTTTTTAAGTAGTTATTAAGAAATGACTTGAAACCTTTTATTCAATGACGTTTTTTAAATTTATGAAGTACACATAAAATATATTAAAGCCAGTAATATCATTAAACTATTTATAATATATATATATATATATATATATATATATTAAATTTTTAAATTTTCATTAAAATTGAAATATTAGTAATAATGAATCACATATTTTAAATTAAAATAAAATAAAAATGATTAAATATGGTAGAATTAATGAGTGAGAAACACGCCAGAAATTCACTTTGTTTTTTAATCAAAATGAATTTATATTGTCTAGAAAATGTACAAAGAGTTATCATCCTTATTCTACCTCAAGATCAATAATACAATTAATTCTGGATTATAATAATAATACCATCAATGATGCAATCTCTCTAAACTCCCCCTAAAAAGGTTACATTAAAGATACATTAATTTTTGTACTTTTTTTAAAGGTATTTATTTCTTGTCTAGGACCAACATAATAAGAATAATAAAGGAGTAATTATTCTTAATTGAAGAAAGTAAGTCAAAGGTATTTAAGTCTTTTCAATTAAAAAATACATTATTATTATTTTTTTTTATATAATATCTACATCCTTTATTTGCCAAACACAATAAATCACACTTTTTAAGAAAAATATAAAAATTGATGTGTTTTGCTTTAATCGAATGAAATATTTTTTTACTTTACTTTCTTCAATTAAGAATAATTAATAATTATGGGTTGTAAATTATTAATTGTGGAAGTATTAGGAAAAAAAAATTAATAAATACACATTAATTTTTTAGACAAATTGCCATAAATAGTCCCTAAACTATAGCTATTTGGTGACATTGGTCCCTGAACTAATTTTTTGATGTCATTGGTCCTTGAACTATGTTAATTTGTGTGACATTGATTTTTTTTGGTTAAAATTTTTGTTAACTATTTATTAGTTAAAAAAAAAAAAAATTGTCTAAGGACATTTTAGTCATTTTAGTATTACAGAAAAGAAAAAAAAAAAAAAAAAGGGGAGAAACGAAAGAAAGATTTAGCTAACAATGGCGGAAGCGGGAAGCAACCGCAGATGAAGAATGAGTTCACTATATAAGAAATGCAGCACGTGGTTGAGGTTGGGAAAGCTGATTTGGTGATGGTTCTGAAGCAAAGGGAGGCTTTCGTTTACAATCATAAATTTGGTTTTTTTTTTCCCTTTCCATTTTCTTTATATGTGTAAAGAAATTTCTTGTTTTGATGGTGAAAATGAAATATTTCTTAAGGAAAATTGGTCATTTTAGTTCCCAAACTAATTTTGTTTAGATAAATGTTGAGAGTATAGGCAATTTGCAGAAAATGAATAGAAGAGAGGAACGAATGAGTAATAAGAGAAAATGGAACTGA
>JAXGGT010009731.1:4383-20480 GCA_035583425.1 Marsdenia floribunda
TATATGAATCAATCTATCCAAATAAAAAATAAGTTGAGAATTAATTAATTTCTTAAAAAAATTAATTTGAGAATTAAATTAAAATATAAAAATTCAGTATAGACTTGTTTATTTAAATAAAAATAATTTAGCAACTTGAATGTCTAATATATATATATATCATTCACCTTTATATTTGATCTTTTTTTTTATTTATTTTATTTGAAATAGAAAATTTTAATCATATTTATACATATACATACATACATATATATATATATATATATTAAAAAAAGAAGAAAGAAAAATAAATATTAGAAAAATAGAAATCAAAGTGATATGATGTGATACTTAGCTAGAGCAGACTTATATTTTTAGAACACCTATAAAAATATACTTCGTAGAATGGGGTATCTCTCTCACAATTGCAACGTGAGTTTCAACTAAACTTTCTCATCGCCAACTGCCATTAAATTTGGCTATGGTGATCGGTAATTGTTCGTCGGTGCACACGTCCTCTTACATTTGTTTGTTTTCTCTTTGATTTATAGTTTTGTTTGGAGTCTAGTATCCAATAGTTGGTTCACTCAGGGTTTCAGTTAATGGATGATTTCATACTTCAAAAACTTGGTAAGGTGGATTTGGGGACTAAAGAAGTCAATGTATAGATGTCGATGAAGTAGATATTCGAGAGGGCATCTTGGAATATGATCTCGACATGGTGGCATGTGTGTATGGAGGGAAGCAAGTTCATATGAAGGGTTTGAAGATGGCTATGGGGAAAACATGGAAATGTGATTCTTTCTCTATGCAAAAAATTGGATGAAGTTTTTTACCAGATCTTCTTTGTTGTCCAGGATACAATAGATTTTGTCTTACACAATGGACCATGGACGTTTGACAATCACTTGGTTCTGGTACGCCCTTTCAACATTGTTGTCCAACAAAATATTCAAGAAATTGAACGTGAGTTCTTCTGGATACATTTGGAGGGGCTTCCAAGATATTGTGTTGCTGCTGAAGTTGGATTGAAAATTTCCAAATCCTTTTTGAAATGCACTGAATATCAAATCAGGGAAGATCATTTGAATGGTGCCAAATTCTTTCGATTTGGGGTTCGCATTGATCTAACTTCTCCCTTGCAGCGGTTTGTTAGAGTTACTACACCAAATGGAGTTGTTCATCCTCCTCTTTCTCGATGGACTTATAGGGCATCGTTATCGTGTATGCTCTACCATGAGTTATCAAGATAAGGATGTTGGTTAGGAGGTGTAGATAATGTTATATCTACACAATTTTTCAGTTTAATCCTCACGATCACAACCATATCAATCCTGATAATTATGAGGATTCAGCTTTATCTTTGTCCCTCAATCATTGCCTACTAAGATTGAGTCATTACCGAATCCTATTCCTTATAATTTGTTGGGTTGAGAATAAGCAAAATTCTATGTAGGAGTTTGATTGCAATTTGGCTCTAGTTGTGATGGATACGATGGAATCAAGTGCTCAATCTAAGGGTATCCACATTAACACCGAAAAAAGGGATGTTGTCTCTCTTAAGAGGGAGACATGTGTGAATTCTTCATCAAAAAAGAATAAGAAAATCAAAACTATTACGGTAGAGGCTGTGAGACAGCCCGGCCGAGCATTATGATTTGTTTAAGTTTGAATAGCCGAGGATTAGGGTCTCCTCGTGCAATTCAGGAATTAACAACCCTTATCCAATCTTATAAACCAGATTTGGTTTTTCTAATGGAGACAAAGGTTACAGTAAATAAGATGATGGGGTTGAAGCACTAGCTATATGGGTTTTAATCAGGTTTTGCAGTGGACAGACATGGGTTCGGAGGTGGTCTTGTTGCTTTGGGGGGATAACCTCAACGTTAATCTCTTGAGTTATTCAGTTGGGCATATAGATGTATACATTACCTAAGATGATCAATTGGAGGAGGGCTTCTATACTGGATTGTATGGTCATGTGGAACAGAATCAGAGATCCCATACCTGGAATTCGTTAAGACGGATTGGTAGGCAACGGACTCAGGCATGGACTTTGTTTGGTGATTTTAATGAGATATTGTACCAACATGAAACCACAAGCAAAAACACAAGACCAAGCTACTTGATGAACGGGTTTCATGCAGTTTTGGATGATCTTAATTTATCGGAGCTCCCTATTAAGGGATCACAATACACTTGGTGGAATTAGAGGTTTGGAGATTAATCTACTTGGAGTAAATTAGATAGAAGCTTCATGAATGAAGTCCAATTTAGAAGACAAAGTCATAGCCATGTGCAAAAATTTCCAACAACCACCTCAGATCACTATATGTTGCTCATTCAAATTGCTAATATGCCAAAACAGCATGAGGAGGCTTAAAACAAGCTGAGAAGAAATGAACCTTGGTGGTTCAAAGAGGAGGAATGTGATGAGATTATTCATTTACGGTGTAATGAAAATTTAGCAGTATAACCGGATTGAATTAAGTGTCATCTCGGTGAATTAAAAGATCCTTTGCATGCTTGGAGTTGGAGAAAATTTGGTTCACTACCAAAACAAATCAGCAAAGCTTGAGAGAAACTAACAAAACTCTCCAGACCCGAGAAGGATGAAAAGAGGCTGAAGAAGGCTCAAACTAAATGTCATGAGTTGTTAGGGATTGAAAACAAATATTGGAAGCAAAGATCGAGATCCAATTGGCTGTAGAATGGTGACTATAACACAACATATTTCCATCATAATGTAAATCATAGGCATACACGGATCAAATCAATGCCATTGTGATGAGAGGAGTGTGAAATATACTAAATTGAAGGAGATTTCAGATGTTGCTGTGAATTTCTTTTCCAATTTTCTCACAAGTGTAAAACATAATGTGGATTATGATGAGATTTTTGGGGATGCCTATTTGCATACTTTAACAACTAGGGAAATAAATTTGTTGGATGCTCCCTTTATAGAAAAAGAAATTATGGCAGTACTAAAGTCTATGCATTCCACTAAAGCTCCTGGACCAGATGGATATCACACTCTATTTTATATGAAATATTGGAATGTGGTTGGACCAAAAATCAATAAAATGATCCTTGGTTGTCTTAATGGTAATATAAATATTGGAGACCTTAATGAAACTTTCATTACTTTGATTCCCAAAGTTAAGACACCTTCTAAGATGGTGGATTTCAAACTAATCAACCTTTGCAATGCGCTTTACAAGCTCATCTCGAAAATACCGATATGTAGGCTAAAACATGTGTTATCTAAAATCATTGATGAGTCACAGAGTGCTTTTGTGAGTAACAGGTTAATCACAGACAACATCATGATAGCTGTAGGGGGTGTTTCGCTGGTTGAAAACTGGCTAGAGAGGTAAACAATCATATTGTTTAGCTTTGAAACTTGTTATGTCTAAGGCCTATGATCGTATTGAATAGAACTATTTGCAATGGAAATTGAAGAAAATGAATTTTCCTACCAAAATAATTCGTTTATTGATGACATGTGTTACATTTGTTCATTTTCAAATTCTGGTAAATGGGATACCTTCTTCTGATTTTAAACATTCATGAGATATCCGTCAAGGTGACCCATTATCCCTATATCTGTTCATTCTCTGTGTAGAAGGTCTTTCGAGTTTTAATTTATTAGGCATATCGGAATGATGATTGGAAAGGACTAAGAATGAGTCGAGACGCACCACAAATTTCTCACATCTTTTTTTGCAGATGATTGCTTGTTATTCATGTAGGATAATTCATCATATGCTCTCACACTTCAGAATGTTTTGGATGAATATGAGAATACTTCGGGACAAAAAATTAATCCCAAGAAGTCCTCTCTTTATTTTTCTAAAACGATATCCTCTCAAGAAGGCAATAGTTGAAACATTTATTAGGGATGCAAATCAGTCAAGATGATGGGAAATATCTTGGGTTACCTTATTTGATTGGGAGATCTAAGATGGAAATTTTTAGATACACTACGGAGAGAATTTGGAAGAAACACATGGATGAAAGGAAAAGCTCTTACCTAGAGAGATTCTCTTCAAATCTATACTTCAGGCCATTCCTACATATGCTATGTCAATTTATACTTTACCAGAAGGGTTATGTAAAGATATATCATCTATTATCAAGTCCTCTTGGTGGAAATCGAGTGGTGAAGGAAAATGTATGATGTGGGTATCTTGGAGGAAAATGTATGAATCAAAAATGGATGGGGGCTTAGGGTGTCAAAATTTGGAGCTCTTTAATAGGGCATTAGTGGCCAAACAAGGATGGTGTATTCTCCAACACTCGTAATCTTTGGTGGCCAAGGTTTCAAACATAGATATTTCAGAAAGAATGCCTTCCTACAAGCAAAACAAGGAGCACAATCTTCTTATTTGTGGCAATCCATTCTAAATGGCTGTGATTTGTTGATCAAAGGGCTAAGATGGCAGATTGGAGATGGGAGCAAAGTCAATGTTTTTGAAGATCCTTGACTGCCTATGCTTGCTACTTTCAAAATGGTGACATCCACATGTGTTTTTTTTTTTTTTTTTTTTTTCAAGATAGGTTGATAGTAGTAGATTTGCATCAAGATGTGGACTGTGGAATAAATCTCTGTTGCAGGTTTTGTTTTGTCAATGTGACATTGAGCTCATTCTACAGATTCTGCTGTGTCCTGGGGCAAGGAATGACCAGCTAGTATGGCATTACACTCCCCATGGAGATTTTAAGGTTTCTTCAGCCTATAAGTTGGCTGTTCAGATTTAAAATCGCAAGCAAGATGCTAGTACATCCCTCAATACTAGTACATTCTTTATGGCAGAATATTTGGGCAGCACGTCTCCCTTCAAAGATGAGACACTTTCTATGGCAACTTTGTCATCAATCCTTGGTTACAAGGGTGAATTAATATGAATAGACGAGGATTACAAACTGATGAAATCTACCCCAATTGTGTTATATCTTGAATTAGATACACATATCTTTTAAGAATGTTCTTATGCAAAAGAGAATTGGGGGGAATTATGGTTTAATATTGCTGCACAGTTGAGAAAATCTAGATTGTGGCTTCAATTTTAATTTTCACATGCTGCAAGACCAATAGTCTTTACTGGATTATACTCTGGAGGAAATATCAATGATATTATGGAGTATTTGGAAAGCAAGAAATGAATTGGTTTTTGAGCATAAACATACAACACCCCAAGTTGTGATTAAATTAGGGTTTGGTTTATTCCATGATCATCCTAATCCTATTGCATATGCATTGCAAGAGCCATGACTGATGATCAGTGGGAACCACCGCCTAAACGAAGTTTCAAGCTCAATGTAGATGCTGTGATGTTGTAAAAAATGGATACTATGTTTAACGATACTAACAATACGTTACCTCCATCAATATCGTCTTCTTCTTCTTGGAAATTAGGAGGGGCTTTACCCCCATTTTTACCTCCGATGATAAAGTCAGTAATGTGTATAAAATGATAAAAACATGTATACAATTTATCAGAAGAGGGGAAGAAGACAAAGAGAATTTCTTACTAATTGGAGCCAACCCCCTTGCATGAGGAAAGACTTTCCTTTTATAACCATATGCAGCGTTGCCTCGAGATCAGTACATGTTGACATGTGTGTGTGATCATCTTGTCGATTCATTCTGGGGGCGCCATCTGTCCCACCGCTGGACTTCAAAATGCTATTAAATGTGAAGAGTTCGTACCCACTTGAGTGCATGTCAGAGTAGTCGGCGTGTGTCAGTCCCGTCACATCACGCCAAACGTATCTGACACGGATCTTTTTATCTTGCCAACACACTCGTCGACATAAGGGGACAGACTGCAGCTTAGCTCGGTCTCGGTAATTTGTTTATGTAGTTCGGCCTGTACAGCCCGACCATGCGGGTCGGTCTCTACACTCCGCCTAGATTGATTGGCCGGGCCCTCGTATGCACTAATGTCGAAGTATTAAACTTAACTTGACCCGTTCAGTGGCCCCTCACATTGGTCGGTGTGTGTATCCTCCGACTGATGTGGAATATGTCTCTTCAGCGGACAAAACGACCGCGCTTTGGTGGGTGGAATTTGGGGACTGACTGCGTCGTTTCAAACTAACAGTTGTTATCAGTTATGGCGCCCGCCAATCGTCTCTCTCTTCTTCGATATATGTGAAACTAATAATGCTTCTCTCTCTCTTCCTTAATTTTTGCTACACCCAATGCGCCCCCTTTCTCTCCCCTCGGATCTTCCCTTCTCTTCCTCTCTTTCTTTTCTTCTTCACTGTCTTCATTTTTTTCTCATTTTCTCTTTTCACTCCTCTGTTGTTGCTCCTCTGCTACCTCTGCTCTCGGACTTTTTGACCGGCTGTTTTCACATTTTCCTCCGATCAAAGCCTTCCCAGCTTTCGACAAACACCTACAGTAAGCATTTAGTTCGAACTTTTTTCTTTTTGGTTGGATTTTGTCATCATTTTTACTTTTACGTTGTCTGCCCTTCTGAGAGTTTTCTTTTACCGCTAGCCTTTACGCTAGGATTCTTTCTCTAGGTTGAGTCTGATTGTTTAGAAAAGGACCTTTGTGGGTACAATCATGGGTGTGAAGCATGTTGCTAGGAAGATTGTGCGGGCTCTGAGTGTTCCTGGGTTAGTCCCTTATGAGCTCCATGCGGACTGCTGGAGATTATGCCAAATGATGCAATCTAGGATTAGGGGATTTGGAGAGAGGTGGGGTGTCGAGTTTGTAGAGGTCGATCAGTCGAGATCGACTTCTGGAGCCGCCTTAATTCGACCTCTAGGGTCTCAGATTATAGACTGCTTCGAGGAGGAGTGGATCCATAGTTTCCTTCAAGATTTCTGGTATTCAGAAATCCTTCCTGATGTTAATAGGTCGTTCATGAATGAGTACTCCACCAATGTTAATACTGACACCAATAATCCTTCCATTATTGACATTTCAGACTCCAGCATGGCCTCTAACTAATCCGTCGATGAGCACCTCGCTCAAGCAGTGTCTAATGTCGAAGTAGAGTCTACTAGGGTCGAGGTCGAGGAGATAATGACTTCTGGATCTGATGGATCTGAGAAGGGCTCATCGCCTGCACAAAGCGAGGGTGAGAGATCGTCTAAGCATGAAGAGGCGGTGTTACCTTTGGTTGTAACGCAAGTCGCTCAGGACTCTGAAGAGACAGAGACGGAGTCTCATACTTCTAGAAAAGGTTGTAGGGCAAAATCGATAGCGGACTCTGTGTTTGGTTTGTTGAAGAACAAATTGACCAAAGTTGACCTGAGTACACTTCGCTTGAAGTACGGCATCGATAGCTCGGAATACAGGTTGTTTATTAAGAAAGAGGTCACGACCATGTCGACTATGGCTATCCCGATTCCTCTTGCCCACTTTGAAGCTGGCCTAAGACTGCCTTTAGACCGCAGCTTTGTCGACTTCTTAATCTTTGTCCAAGCTCAGCCAACTCACCTTCACCCAAACACAGTCCGTTTTATCATTTGTTTGATAGTTTTGTGTAGGCGATTAAACGTAGAAGTTTCAGAGAATCTAATTAGGCACTTTTTTTCTTCACTTCGCATAGTCGAGAATGTTTTGTCTATGCAACCTCGAAATAATGTCGTCTTTCTCTTTGACGGTTTTCCCAATAAGATCGTTTGGACGAACAAGTGGGTCATGGTGGAGGCAAGACATGGTTTTCCTTTTCCACCTTTGGTAGGTCGGATACACAAGTGGACTACTCTGGGTTCCGAGCCTCAATGGTTAGATAGCGACCTTAAATTTTTGGAATTGATCAGGGAGAACTTAGGTTCGGATCCCTATGCTCAGGCGAGCTTCTACTCTGTCACTGATCTCTTAAGCAAGGCGAGTTTATTGGAGGCTGGCATTGGTTCTTCTGAGGAGAGGAAGAGGCAACTCGGCTTAGTAGGAGGAGAGACGGAGTACGACGCTTGGACTCTTCATCCGGGGAGAGTCTTTTCTATGGCCTGCCCCCGATGTGCGGACAGGACGTCGTCGAACTGTGAGCCCGTCGTCGACGAAAGTAGACTCCTGTTGGGTGACGTATTCTTTTTCCGGAGTATGGTACTTGTATTGTTGCTGATATTATTGTCTCTTTTGCAGATATGAGCGCTCTAAGAAGATTGGCTGCTCTGGCTGACAAGGACAAACCTGCCCGAGCTGAGGCAGTGGCTAAGGCTACCTTTAATCCACCAGTGCCAGTGTCCAAACCCACTGATCCCTCCCCCAAGGAAAAGGATAAAATTAGAGAGAAAGAGAAAGTGGGGGAGAGGGCGAGTCAAGTGACCACGAAGCAGGCTCCTGCGGCATCGGCCTCTTCACTCCCACCTCCGCCTCCTTAGCAATCTAAAAGGAGGAATGAGCGGACTGAAGAGGGGGGTGGTTCCAAGCGACAGCAGAGTGGCGATGTCATGGAGATCCCCAATAGTCCTTGTCATCACCATTCTCAAGAGGAGGCGCGGTTTAGGCGTTCTGGAGGGTCTCACTCCGAGGGCTCCCGGGGTGGTGGCTCTACTGATGGCGGAGTGCAGGATGCTGACAGGCTTCCTTGGCATCGAAGCGGCTTCCAGTATCCGAGGACCTCGGCGGAGTACCGCTACCTTGCCCATGACGTGCTGCAGGCAACTCCTTCCATTGAGGGTCTAGGCGTCAGCAGCTCGAAGGCTGCTCCTTATTTGGGGGTTATTCCTCTTAAACGCAGTATGGACCCTGATTATTTTAAACAGATCAAGGGTATGGCCATGGAGGAGTCTGCCAATTTAGGCACAGCCTACTTCGCTCGGGTATTTCGCCTTCCTCTGGTTTTCCCTTCTTTTTTTCCTTTCTTTTTTTTTTTTTTTTTGTTTGACTTCTCTTTGTGCTGCTCCAGGCGATGTCGCATTACTCTCGAATCTGCCTAGAAGCGAGCTCCTTCGAAGCATCTAAGCTGTATGCCGTAGGTATGGAGGAGAGGCACAATGAGGCTGTGGCTAAGGTTGCGAAGCTCGAGGCCGCCCTGGCAGAGAAAACGGCGGTGGTAGAAAAAGCGAGTAAGGAGGTAGAACTCGCCATGACCTCGCGGAACAAAGTTGCCATTGAGTTTGATAAGCTAAAGTTGGAGCTGGCAGCAAGGTGTGCCGAGGTCGATGCCTTGAAATCCAAGGTGGCTGCTCATGAAGATATCAACAAGGAACTAAAGGTGTCGGAGTGGGCAGCCAAGCAGAACGCTGAGCGATTGTCGAAATTGGTGGACTATTATGAGTCCAGGAACTACACAGAGAAAATTGTGACGGAGTTCCAAAATTCTGATGAATACAAGGACGCCATCGCAGCTGCATCCTACGGCTACTTGAAGCAAGGGAAGGCCCACATGGTCCGCCAGCTACACTATTACTTCAAGGACAAAGCTCCGCTAGTTCATGCTTACGAGCTATTTATGGCCAATCGGGAGGCCAGGGCTGGCGCGAACTATGTTCCTTTTTCTGCTGCCGAAGTTAAAGAGATACAAGAAATGGATGCGGAAGAAAATGCTGAACCTTGGACTCTGCCAACTCCGTCAGTCCCCAATTTCTTCGACTTACTTAGTGTAGTTCTTCCTACTGAACCAGTCGAGGTCGCTTCCGCAGTCGAGGTTGATCAAGTCATTGCTACGGGAGTGCCTGAGACTCTTCAGGCTGAAACCCAGGTTGCTACCAAGGAAGGAAGCTCGTTGCCTAAGGTAGAGACCACCGTTGTTGTGCCTTCATCTTCTGATCTGCCTCTGACTCCGCCCGCGTCGTCCTCATAATAGTTCCGCTTGTTTACTTTCGTTTTGTAATAGATTAGGACTTCATGTAATGTACCGTTCTTTTTAATGAAATGAAATACTTTCTTAAATACAAGAGTTCTCTTGCATTTATTATTATTTTGTCTGTTTTCATTTGTCATAACGCCATCTCTATATATGTTTTTATGCGCTATGTTTGACAAATCGATTCGACCTTAAACAAATAATGAAATTTCGTTAACCACATTGACATTCAAAGTATTACACTTCGATGTGTGTGACTAGTATGATGTTGTGACTGTTTTATAAACAAAATAATCGCGGTCGAGGTTCGTATTCCTTCGACGTATAAAACAAGATATATATATGTATACGAACACTTTGATTTACCTATACATAATATTTTTTGAGGTGGTCAGAATGCCATAGACAAGGCAACATTGTTCCATCCTCCTTTTTTAACCGAAATGTCCCTGGTCGAACTTCGCTTGTGATTAGATAAGGTCCTTCCCAGTTCGGGGTGAGCTTAGTGGCTTCCATTTGTCGACCCGTTACCTCAATTTTTCGTAGAACCCAGTCTCCGATTTGAAGAGATCGACGCCTGACATGTTTATCATGGTGCGACTTTATTTGTTGCTTATAGATCTCCATTCGGAGTCTGGCAGCTTTTTGTTTTTATTCCAACAAATCGAGGTCGATGGTTCGCGCAACGTTGTTTTTCTCGATATCATAGTTCGACACCCTGTATGTAGGCAGGACAAGTTTGGCTGGTGCTACAACCTCGGAGCCATAGACTAAGGAATACGAGGTTTCACCGGTGGGGCCTCTAGTCGAGGTTCGGACGGCCCACAATACGGGGTTCAATTCATCTACCCATTTGTTAGACTTTCCCTCCAAATTATTTTTTAAGGCCTTAAGAACCAATTTATTTGCTGCTTCGACTTGTCCATTGCCTTGGGGATGAGCCACAGTGGACTTCCAGTGTTTAATGTGCAATCTCTCACATTCCGCTATGAATTTTGTAGGGAACTGTGTTCCGTGATCAGTAACGATAGCACGAGGTACCCCAAATCGGCACAAGACAGAGTCGTGAAAGAAATTGAGTACATTTTGCTCCGTGGGATGCACCAAGGGCTTGGCTTCGATCCATTTGGAAAAATAGTCTACAACCACGACTAAATATTCAAAGCCATTTCTGGCCTTTGGAAATTTGCCCATTAAATCCATTCCCCACATGTCGAACGACCAAATGGGTACCACCGGGGTTTGTGCGATTGAGGGTAAACGGGGAATATTGCCAAACTTTTGACAATTTTTACATCGTTTCACAAAGCAATCGGAATCATGTCGAAGTGTCGGCCAGTAATATCCTTGGTGTAGCACTCGCTCAGCTAGGGCTCGGGCCCCTGGGTGGCCGCCACAAACACCCTCGTGAAGTTCCTTCAGAACGGCTTTGGTAATGGAAGGCGGTATGCATCGCAAACGTGGCTTAGTGAATGACCGTCTATATAAGATCCCCTCGTGGACGAGGTAACGAGCTGCTCGCCTTCAGATCTGTTTTGCTTGATCTGGTGACTCTAGAAGGATCTCGATAAAATCCTTCAGGTCATCTATCCATGAGTTAGGTGCCTCATCGGAAGTGTAGATATGGTCACCAGATGAAGTGGATGGGTTGGAGGACGCTTCGACGGCGATGTCGAGGGTATTCTTTGTTTCCCCCGAGGTGATCTTCGAAAGTAGGTCGGCTTGCTCATTTTCACTGCGCCGCACTTTTTCAATGATGAAGTATTCAAACCTCTCCATCAAAACTCGTGCCATCCTGGCATATTCTTTCAAATTATCAGAATTAACAGCGTAATCACTTCGAACTTGATGAACTACAACTTGGGAATCGCTTTGAACTCTCAAAGTCGAGATTTCGGCTTGCAATGGCCATGACATGCCTAAGATAAGAGCTTCGTACTCCGCTTGGTTGTTTGAGACAGCGAAGTTCAGGCGTATGCTTCTTTCTTGCACTTGTTTTGTAACGGGAGAGATTACGACTAAACAAACCCCGGCTCCATTTTGGTTCATCGCACCATCGACCTTCAGTAGCCAGGCTGTTTCGCCGGAAACCCTCGACATCGTCTTCGGCGGGGTGTAAGGAATGATGACAGTATTCATTGTGGCCAATGCATCAGAGAATGTAGTTTCGGACAAAAAATCTGCCAGAGCTTGAGCTTTGATGGATGTACGGGGTGTGAATGTGATGTCATATCCACAGAGCTCGATTGACCATTTTAGCATTCAGCCTGATTGATCCAACTTATGATATATTTGTCGGAGTGGGGCATTGGTATATACAGTAATTGCATGCGATTCGAAATAAGCTCGTAGTTTGCGAGCTGCAACAACCAACGCATAAGCCAATTTTTCTATATTAGGGTACCGAGACTCCGGCCCATTGAGTACTTTGCTTACATAGTAAACCGGTAGTTGCTTTTTGTCAACTTCCCAGATGAGGACAAAAGCTACAACTAAATCTAAAGCAGCTAAGTACATGTACAATACTTCCCCTAATTTTGGTGAACTAAGTAGAGGAGGGTTCATGAGATATTCTCTCAATTTTTCCCATGCCTCTTTACATTCCTCAGTCCAAACAAAATTTCGGGCAGCAACTTTCAAGACTTTGAAAAATGGTAGGCACCGTTCTGCCGACTTGGAGATGAATCTTCCAAGTGCGGCGATACATCCATTGATGCGCTGAACATCCTTTATGCACCTCGGCTCTCTCAGATTTATTAGGGCAGCAATTTTCTCTGGGTTGGCCTCGATACCTCGCTCTGTCATCATGAAGCCCAAGAATTTTTCCGATCGTACACCAAAGGTGCACTTAGCGGGATTTAATTTCAACCCGTAAGCGGAAAGCGTGACAAACTTTTCCTGAAGATCCTCCAAGTGAGAGCTTCCTTTGATTGTCTTTATGACCATGTCGTCCACGTAGGCTTCCACATTTCTTCCGAGTTGTGTCTTTAGGACTTGGTTGATCATTCTTTGATATGTCGCCCCCGCATTCTTCAACCCGAACTGCATCACATTATAACAGTAAATTCCACTGGCAGCTCGGAACGAGGTATGGATCTGATCAGGTTCGTGAAGCTTGATCTGGTGATATCCAGAAAATGTATCTAAGAAGCTGAGCATGCTATTCCTTGATGTGGCATCCACCAGTTGATCTATGCGGGGTAGAGGATAGCAATCTTTTGGACAGGCCCTATTCAAGTCTGTGAAGTCGACAACATGCGCCACTTCCCATTAGCCTTTTTCACCATTACGACATTAGCCAACCAAGTGGGATATTGAACTTCTTTTATGAACCTCGTTTGGACTAATTTTTTTACTTCTTCCTTCATGCCGGCCTCTTTATCAGGACCGAATCTCCTTTGTTTTTGTTGAATCGGGGTAGTTCGAGGATCGATGTTGAGCTTGTGTAGTGCGATCTCTCTAGTAAGCCCGACCATCTCTTTGGTCGTCCAGGCGAAATTGTCGCAGTGGGCTCTGAGGAACGCTTCTATTGCTGCGGCCTCTTCCCTAGGCATCTTCTTGCCGATTTTGATTTTTCTTTTTGGGATAAGTTGGTTTGATCACGATCTCCTTATTTTCCGTCTCAAGGGTTTAAAACGTGTCCGACATCCATAGGTTGTACTCCGAGGGGAGGTCGCCTCTTCTTAGTCTTGACGAGATAAGTGAGAAGACTTTTCGGATTGCTTCTCACTTCGCCACAGCTCGTTAGAGTGGGAAATTTCACCCTCTGGTGCGGGAGAAAAATGACCATATCGAATTTTGCCTGGAATGGAGTTCCCAAGATAGCATTATAAGAGGAGTCAACATCGACCATGTGGAATTTAATCAACTCGCTTCGTATAATTGGAGGAGTCCCAAGTAGAACCTCGAGCTCGACGGTCCCTTAACCTCGATCTTGTGTGTCGTGAATCCCTCCAGCCTTGTGGAGCTCAGAGTGAGTTGGTTGCTCTTCAATCCCATTTCATCAAAGCACTTGTAGAATAGGACGTTCCTTGAAGCCCTTGTGTCGACCATCAGTCGTTTTACAAGGCACTTGTCAATGCCCGGGAAGTGGAAAGAGGCTTCGATGACAATGGGATTACTTCTTAATTCCGTCATGGGGGCTAACTCCGAGCGGGAGAAAGTGACGATCTCCTTATCGTTCAGATACTCCGGAACAATAAAAGTGGCCTTGAGTGAGTTGATTTGTCGTTTTAACTGCGTCAAAGAAGGTACTTCGGTGGTAATCACTTCGATCACCCTTTCCTTCTCTTTATCGGTGTCTTTGGGGACCCCTTGCGCTTTGTACTCGTTCAACCTTCCTTCTTGGATCAATCTTTCGATTGCTCGCTTAAGATGAATGCAGTGTTCTGTGAGATGTTCGTGGTCGCGATGGAATAGACAATACTTGTTTTTATCTCTGAAATTCTAGGATCAGGGGTGCATGGGCTCAGGATCGGGTACTCCATACTTTTCTTTGAGCACTGATACGAGATCCTCTTTAGGGACATTCAACGGCGTGAAAGTTTCTGTCTTTCGGGTCCGACTCTTTCCTCGTTGCTTGTCGTCGTGGCTAGCCGGTGCTTTCCCTTTGTTGAGCAAGGTTTGTCCCTTTTTCGATGTCCCCTGATCCCTTCGTTCCTCGATGGTATTGTTTTCCGCCAGAGCTACTTTCCAAGCGACATTAAACATTTCGCCTAATGTACGCGACTTTCTTAATTGCAGTTCGGTGTATAAAGCAGCACTTCGGAATCCTCCTTCAAAACATGTCAATACTGTGTCCTCACCCAACCCTTCAATCTTGTCATGGACCTTCTTAAAACGATCCAAATAGGACAAAAGAGACTCTCCATCTCGCTGCTTCACATTTGCTAAGTCGCCACGAGTTTTCGGAATCACTCCGACTGTACTGATTTTATCAAGGAACATCCTTTCTATACCGTCCAAGAGTCGATTGCATTTGATTTCAGCGACGTGAACCAAGTCAGGGCCTTTTCGGCTAATGTACTAGGGAAAGCTTTGCACAAGAGAGCTTCATCATTAGTCACCAAACCCATCGCTGACTTATATTGGCATACGTGTTCTTGAGGCCGACTCTTGCCGTTTTAGAGCACGAACTGAGGTATCTTGAGGTTGGGATCTGGAGCGGCGTCCCTTATCCATCTGGTGAAGGGGTCAAGCTCGACAAATCACCTCTCTGTCGAAGTCCGTACTCTAGTAGCGAGCTCGGCAAGTCTCTCATCCCTGACTCTTTTTGATCCTCTGTGATCAGAGTGGTGGTCGGGAGTGCGAGGTGGTAATCTTGATGAATGATGTGACTCGCCTACTTCGCTTGGAGCTCGTTGTTGCCTAGAGGTTTGAGCTGCAGATCGACCGTGGAGAGGATTCATTCCATGTGTTGCCATGACGCTTTGCTGGGAGTGTCGTGCGCTTCAACCAGGTCGTGTGCTCGTCATGGTATGCTCCTTCGTGGGACATTCTCGTGGCCCTTCCATCGTTGGGGGAACTTCCCGTGCGGGTTGTGAGGTGGCCCCTACACCGACTCCAGGTGTAGATATGTTCCTAAACACCAGTGGAGGTAACACCTGTCCCAACTCCTCCATTGGGTTTTCAACCTAAACCAATCTTCCATTACTTTTTGCTGTTTGGTTAATCGGTCAAGCTCCTCCCTTAACTTCTGGACTTCTTGGCTGTCTGAAGATGCAGAGGCTTGTGCTCTCCGTGCACTTAATCTGTCCCTCAAGTCATGAGAATTAGATTGTGGTCCCAATCGTTCAGTAACCGGCCATCTTGGAGCGGGAGTGGCCACTTGTGGCGACTGCGCTCTCGGACGGGACTGTTGAGTCTCTGCATCTGTCATATTTGTTCTCCTTAAGGTAGAGTGGTGAGACATTGTGTCTCCAAGGGAAATGCAGGGATGAGTATGGTGAGATGGAGAAAGAACTATCTGGGAACGATAAAGATGATACTTTGCAAGTTTCCCAGTAACAGAACCAATCTGATGTTGTAAAAAATGGATACTGTGTTTAACGATACTAACAATACGTTACCTCCAGCAATATCGTCTTCTTCTTCTTGGAAATTAGGAGGGGCTTTACCCCCGTTTTTACCTCCGATGATAAAGTCTGTAATGTGTATAAAATGATAAAAACATGTATACAATTTATCGGAAGAGGGGAAGAAGACAAAGAGAATTTCTTACTAATTGGAATTAGTTTCTTGAAAATCTTTAAATTTCTGGTTTTTATCTTCTTGAATTTCTTGAGATTTCTTGTTAAATTTATTTAAAGTCTTCCCAAAATAAAATAAGTTTTTGGCTCAAGT